>RJWM01012807.1:0-55365 GCA_004363535.1 Dasyprocta punctata | reverse complement strand
AGCATTCTTAGACATAGCTGTGCAGATTTCAATTTTATAGGGGACACTACATTTTAACAAATATGTAGAAAGATTCTAAACATTCATTCCTCAGTTTGTGAAAGTAAGCACATCATTTTATGGTTTTATATATGAAAACCTATATTCTATATAAAGACTCATGTTAAAATTCATATTTAAAAAGTGAGCTAAAAATTCAGTGATGAACTTACTGTTTTTGATTGATAGGAGGTAAAAAACATTCTAAAATTGATTCATGATGATGACATCAGTCAGTAAAGTTACAAAAAATCATTGTATTGCACGCATAAAATGGTGGATTTTGTGAGCTGCAAATATATGCAATAAATTTATTTTTAAAAAGAATAATCTGAAATATAATATACAAGTTTCCTAGAACTAAAAAGTGACATATATATGTGTAACTTTGAATGGTTTAAATGTTTTCTACTCTGTTTTATATCTTACTATACTTTTTAGAGCAAATTATTGAAAAATCTTCATGAAACTACTATTTAGACATCATAAAGTGCTACTGGTATGACCTGGTCTGTCAGATTTCTTCTGGAATTGAAAAACAATAAACTAAGTATCATTTTTATTCACATTGCAGAGTCTGTGGCTTAGCTTCAGAAGCACGCTTTTCAAGTTAAATTTTCTTCAAAATGTACCTTTCTAGAAAAAAAAAAGTTGGGGGTGTAGGCTACAAGCAAGCAAAGTAGAGGACTGAGAAGTGTGGCAGTCTCCTCTCTAAATGTGACTGGGTTTTCTCACATACTACTTCTAAAGGGGTTTATAGTTGCTTTTAATATATGCATTTATGGATCTATGTGTTTTTTAATTTCTGAAAAGGAATCATAGCATAAAACTGTAGTGAGATCAAACCATCATTTTATAAAATTTATAGGTATATATGAAATGAATATTCCTTTAAAATTTGTGTTCAAAATATGACATCCAGCGTATAGACAATTACACATAATCAATATAAAGTTTATATTCTCATTCATAAAACAGTAATACATGGGTACAGAATAGGAAGTGCATTTACTCACCAATAGTTTCTAATGAAGTGGTAGGAAATGAAATCTGATAAGGAAAAATGCATAAGATGAAAGTTTTGTTTTAAAAAAAAATAGTCCTCCCTTCAAAACCTCTGGCAATTAACTTATAGTGAATAGACCAACTAAAATTACAAGCCCAGAAGTAAAATTGTGAGAGAAATTTCCAACAGACTCCTTTAAAAGTCAGCAGGGTTTGGAGGAAACAACCCAGTAATGTTAGAAATATGATATAAATATAAAAAGGGTTGGGGATATAGCCTAGTGTGATTTGGAGTATCCCAACCCATTCAGAATACCGAATGGGCATATTTTGTTGTTGTCCTAACAATATCTCTGTGGAATTTATTATAATAGCAGCACTTGAATTTCAGGGTTCCAGAAACTCCATCTATTTGATTGAGGGGATTGTTTCATCATTAGTCACCTCTGATCCTGGACATTAGGCTGGAAATCCTGTTAGCAAAATCTTCTGATTCTTGGGTCAGCACTTCATCAATCACTGATGTTGTGGTTTGGATCAGAAATTCACACCCCCATGTGCTCAAAGTGGGGCTTGTTAGGTGTGATTGAATTGTGGAGAGCTATAAGTTGAAGTACTCACTTGCTATTAGGAGGTAGACCTGCTTAGAGGTGGGTCACTGGCAGTCGTGACTTGGAACCTAGATCTCCTTCACTGCTCTGTTTCCTGGACACCATGTAACAAGCCGCTGTCCTGTACACAGACCCTTCCCCCATTCTCTCTGTGCTTATGCATGCTGAGTGAACATGGACCGAAACCTCTGAACTGTGAGCCAAAATAAATCTTACATTTAAGTAATAGTTGTCATGTATTTTGTCCCAGTGACAAGGGAAGTGACTAAGGCATACAGTTCATGTATAAATACTTCAACTTTCTCTTTTTTTGTTGAGATAATTCTAAAGCAAATTTCCTATAGTAACAGTTTAGTGACAGTCTCCAGTTTCCCATCAAGTAATACCATCAACTGGTTTCAGTTTCATACTGCCCTGCCTCTATTTCGTGAGATCATGTCTCAAGTAAGTAGCCTGTGCTCAGTTTCTTATTTCAGCACCTCTTTCTTGGAGGAGCCAAAGGACAGTTCTCTGAAGGTGCTCTGGGATATTGAACAGAATTGAAGCTTCCTACATCCCTATTTAGATTTTCATGACACTTTAATGACTTAGATGTATTCAACTCAATGTTCAACTCTATGCCACTAGAAAGTTTTGGCATCTGGTGAGATCAATCTTGGGGAAACCAAATGTAAACACAAACATAAATATACGTGTACACAAAGAGGTAACAAGCATGTACATTCATCTTTACCCTGGCACTTTCAATACCTCAAAGTCACTCTGGAGTTATGAATTTGTTTTATAATAGGTAATACTGGCAATTATTCAATTAATAGGACTACGTTTGCTAGAGTAGGATGAAGGATAGTTTGGGGTATACTAAAGATTTTAGTGGTTTCACTTTTGTTTACAAAGATTTCTATTTTCCTATTTGTTCTTCGCTACAATTACTCTTGAAAGCCAAATAGTTTTTACAACTTTTTCTTTTATGCTCCAAAATGCATCATTCTTAGGTTAGGGAATAAAAGCAGAGCTACTTCATTACTTTGCTATTCTTGGAGAGTCCCAGGCAAATCCCAAGCTGTCTCACAACCAACCCTGAGACAGGAAGTAGACACCAGTATGCAGACCAGATGAATGGGACTGTTTCTAAAAAGTAGAATACAGAGGAGAGAGTTCCTTTGAGCTATTGAACCCTGCTTTCCTGTTGTTGGACAACATTGCTGGAATATCTCAAAACATTTCATTTCTTTTGAGTCATTAATGCTCTGTGCACTCTTGTATAAAATAGAAATTTCCTGGGTGAAGGATAAAAACAAGTCAGCTCAATTGTTCCTTCCCTCCTTCTTCTGATGTTGGGGTACAGATTTTGGAAAAATACAAAAAAGAGTTTATACTTAACTGTGCACATAATTACATTGGATTTGTTGAGTTCTACTGTTTTCTGTGATTTATATGGCTTCTGGAATTGTGTTCTAGTTCACTGTAGGTGCTCACAATATAGGTCTCCACACTGCAGAGACCTACTCCATGCCTCTCAATCCTCAAGAAGTGTCTACCTTCAACTATTTGTGGTCTATTTTGAATGTGATATTCTCAATTTTTCCTATTTTGTGATCTTTGTTGCTAATTCCCAAGCAACAGGAAAATAACTAGGTGAACACTTTATATATAACTATGTATGTGTAAAAAGTATATAACTGAGCATAATTTAGCTTTTAATTCAAAACACATTTTGTTAAAAATCTTTTTGTTATCTTAACAAACTCTGACATTTTATATATACATGTAGTATTATATATAAGCATTATATATCCTAATTAGGAGACTCAATGTACTATATTATCTCTCATTCTGGTACCAAGAATGTATAAAACCATACAATGGCATATTCTCTATCCTACAGTTCTCGATACCTTAGATAATAAAACTTAGTTCTCTGTCAGTGTAATATGTTTCAGAAACCTACAAATAAAAGCCTGGACTAGGATTGAAAATGAAGCAAAATATATTTCTGAGTAAATCTTTCCTGTCAATTCACAGGGTGAGTGAAAATTAGAGTCTAGTAGAAATCAAAGAAAAGATAGATAAGAGTTTTCTTCTGGGAGAGACTCATTCACAGCAGGGTGATGACACCCTGGTACCCCACTGTCCAGCAGACTTTTCCAAAGGAGACACCCATCACACAGGAATTGAAAGGAGTAGGATTACACAGAAATCTTCCTTTCCTAACATTCTCAGTTCCCATTTGATGCCTTAAGAATTTTTTGAAATAATAGTCCCACTAAAAAATTATTCTTTCCACCATATTTTCTATGGGTTGAGGCAGATGTTAAGAAGAGATGCAACAATGTATACAGGCTTATCTCTAGCTAGCATAGATAAATGAGAAATGATAGTCAATACTTTTATTCAGTTGTTATCAAAGGTTAGCTGCAAAAATCAAAAGTGAGCCATAAAATTTCTTTAAAGATGAGATGCTGTAGAGGCACAAGGAAACCAAATTTATCTCTATTGTTTAGGTTAAGATCTGCATAATGGTTAAATTTGTCTTAATATTGCAAATAATTTAAATCAATGAAAACACTGCCTTTTGGAATAAAATATTTCATAGAATAATTTCTATTTTGTTGCAGGTTTTTAATCAAACAAGAAAATACTAAGAATAAGAATTCAAGGCAGTGTCACAGAATGAAAAATCTAGGAAAGCAATATGCTGAAATATATAGGAAGAGCATATATTTATTCAAGATGTATATAGTTGGTCAAATTTCTTTTGTAAGGCATAAGTTATATGCAAACATTTGGTTCTCTTGTGTTTAAATTTGTTTACTGATACTTTCCTGTAAAATGGAAATGTTATTCCGAGTGTAAAGTCAGATAACATACCTACTTTGGAGAGACAAATGTCACAATATTCTATTTGTTTTACTTATGATTTAAGGTAACTATCTCATTCATCAAACCTAATGTCACAGTCTCATAGAGACAGACTAAGCTTTTAAAATGAAAAAATATAAAGTGTATTCTCATTATAAATTATGATTCATTTAATTTAACCATATTTTCATAACAAGATTTAGAACTGCTCATAGTTTTTCATTTCCTTTTTGTGACATTCATTCTCTTTGTTGGCTGGCAATGAAAACCAATATCTCTAGCAGTGCTAAGTTCAACGAAGTGGTTAGGAGAATCCTAGAAGTGCCATGCATGCCAACAGATTGGCCTTTTGAAACTAGAAGTAGAAACATCTTATGTTAGATATAAATAAAAGTTGCTGTATTTAAACAAGTGACTTGGAATAAATTTTTAAGAGGCCTAAAAGTAAGTAGGAGGTGAAAGGGAGACCACTAGAAGTAACTGATGGGCTCCATAATACTTTACAGCCATGAATCTAAAATCTGTTTCTAAAGCCTTTTCAGTTCATGACGAGGCAGGCTAAGAGTTGTTTTAGTATCTCCTTTCTTGATATACCTGCTTTCTGCAGAATCCAAAGGGAATGACTAATTCCAACTCCTTCTGAGGTATTAATCTATAGATTATTAGCTGTGCAATTGTCAGTCCCAGCTTTGTTTGATTCTTTCAGATCAGATATCAATTCTGTACTGACATTTATCAAGCAATTATTCTGGATTTTTAGAACTGAACAAAGCTTTTAAAGTAACACAGTGGCTGAAAGAGAGTATAGAGGGTTGCCCAATGGGAACAATTGGCTTGATACTAAAGTCCACTGCCAGACACACTCTAGTAACTACGAATGTCGAGTCATTCAGAAATCATTTCTTTTATTTTTAAATAAGCACACTGGCTAAGATATGAAAGATTTGCATGCAAGAAATTGTTTACAGTCTTAAAATTTTGCTATTTTTCAATGCCAGTGTCTATACCATGGTCTGAGTACAGGGTCCATCCATAATTTGTACTTCAACACTTGCAATTCAAATTCTGCCCCCAAATTTCACTCTGGTGTCTCAGAAAGTGCCACCCCACCCACCTCAGTTACCGACAACAATGCCTTTTATTTTGAGATCCAATTTGCTAAAACTCCAATATTGCAATCAAAGATTTCAATCAGCCCTTCTATCTTAACATCTCTCATGGTTAAAATGTATTTAAAAGTACCTATTTGGAAATGACCCTAGCCACTGTGAAAGAGACAAATGGGGGCCATGCCTGGAACATGCCCTAAGGAATTTAGAGTAGAGTAGGGAAGATTAAATGCATATAAATACCATTATAATACAAACTAGAATAGAGGAGCACCAGAAGAGAGATACAGATAATTGATAATATGCGACAAGAGAGTTCATATGTAAGTGCAATTACTTCTAACTGGGAAGAATTAGAAAAAAAAACAAAGGAGATGTTGACAATTAATATGGACCTTAAAGAATTAAGAACAGTTAGCAGTACAGATACAAAATGAGTATATTTTAGGTGAAGGTTGTCAAATTTCTAAGAATTTTCTAGATGATAGAAGTTAAATTCATCTTTGGAACTAGGAATAGAGGAAGATAAGTTCAGAAATTAGTGTGAGGCTATGTGAAAGACTTTGATTTCTAGGCTAAGAAGTTTGGCTCTCCCCCACTCCACTGCCCCACCATATTATGGGGAGCCATTATTTAGAGCAGTTGAGTAAAAAGTTTGAAACTATTTCAGTAATATTAACCTAGTAATTATTTCATCAGTGTTCCACAAACATGATTTCAAATGGGTCCCTGCATTTGAGATGGCACACTTCTGGCAAGAGCAGTGCTGGAGCTAAAATAAGATTCTATGTGAATACAAAGGAGGTTTACTGGATCTAGTTGGGAAATGGGAAACTTCTTGCAGGAAATCAATCATGAATAGAATTTTCAGTGATAAGAAATAATCTAGGTGAAGTAGAGAAATAGTAGAATTTCCTTTAAGTAGATGTTTTTTGGAATGAAGAAATCATAAAACTATAGAAAGTGTATGTAGGATTTGTATTTGTTACATGAAATGGAAAGGTTTTAAATCATATTTAGACCTGGAGTAGGTCACAGAGAGTTTTGTAAGTCACAGCAAAGCATTTGGATTTAAGGTATTTTATAGAACATTTGAAGTGGAAGAGTAATTCCAGAGAAGTAGTTATTCTAATGATTCAGATGAGAGATTATAAGAACCTGGCATTAGTGGCAACAATGGAAAAAGTACATTATAGAAATATAGTGGGTACAGATGGAATTAGCAGGTCAAGATAATATATCCATTAATATATCCATTAGCAGTGTCTTAGTTACTTTTCACTCATTGCTAAGACAGAATACCTGATGCCCAAAATTAGGGAAGGAAAGGTTTATTTCTTACAGTTCTTAGAGGTTTCAGTCCATATTCAGCTGGCTGCAAGTCAGGGCGGTGTGGCAAGGCAGCCATTCATGGTGGCTGCCAAACAGCAAGGAACAAACTGGTAAGAGAGAAAACATGTCTTCTTCCTGCCCTTACACTGTATGTCAGCTCCACTCCTGGGTAGGTGCAGCACTCACATTGTGAATCCTAGCACTAGACAACAAACCAACCACAAACACCAGACTCAGCTGCGTCCATGTCATGATTACATGAGACTTGGAGGGGCCACAGGACTATAACCATAACATTCCACCCTTGGCTCCTCAAAGATTCATATATATCTTTTGTACAAAAGACATTTAGTCCATTTCTAAGAGTTGCCACAGTGCTAGCAGTTTCAACATTGCTGAAAAGTCCAAGCCCCATATCTCCTCCAAGATCTATGGCAAACTCTTAAATGTAACTCCCTGTACAAATGAAAATAAGTTAAACCTTCCAAAATGCAAAGGCACAAGATAAACATTACCATTCCAAAAGTCACACACAGGGGAAGTACTGGAACCAAAGCAAGTCCAAAATCCATCAGGGCAAACATTAAGTCCTGGAGTTTTATGCTCAGCATCTGAAGCAATCTGGTTGCAAGCTCCAAAAGGCTTGAGTGATTCCACCTCTGTGGCACTTCCAGGGGCTCCATTTTTCACAGTTTCTCTCTTAAGCCTACTCTGCTCAATTTTTGCAGCCTTTCTTGGATGATCCACATTCCTGGCTTTTTTAAACTTCTGGGTTTTCCACTGTACTCGGCTTCATCCTTGTATCTTTACATATTGCCCTCTGCAGTCAGGATGGAAGCTGTCTTAACCTTAGAATTTGTACATTTTTCTTGCACTTAAAACCAACACCATATGTATTCCACCAATGTCCATTGCCAGCTGGAGCAGTAGCCAGGCTTTCCTCTCTCTTGTCTGTAGGGGTCGAGTGCCTGGATTGCTGAGCTCTCTGAACCAGATTGTGGGGAACAGCTTCTCTATGCCACTGCTATTCTGGAATCTGGTGAGGGCACCACCATTTTGAAACCTCCTGTGGCCTTTGTCACCACTCTGGAACATAGCGCTCTGTGGCTTTTTCCTCCAAGCAAACTCTTTCACCTTTGCCAGCTTGAGACTGCAAAAAGTGGAGACCCATGGTTTGCTGGGATAGCCCCAGGCCATCTTTTTTATTTTTCTGTTCCTTCTCAGCAATCAAGGTCTCAGCTCTGTCTTTATGGGCCACAGCTTTCTGGCCAAAATCATAACATTTTAAATCATCTTGTTGGGCTCTTTGCTCTTGATTCACAACATAAATCTGGCTAAACACCTCCAACAATAGCCATGACACTGCCTCAACATTCGATTGCCTTGAAATTTCCTTTGCCAGATTAATCAGTCCATTGCCCTCAATCTCAGTCTCAGGCAAAGTCTCTGGGTTTAAGAAAAATGCAGACAAACTTTCTGCCAAGCCATAACACACATTATGTGGAGACCAACAACCAATGCAGTCCTTCTTCCCAGCAGAAACCTCCCGAGCCTGGTCTTTACTGGCAGGCTTTCTATCAGCCTTCTGGTCTTCTGAGCTCTGACCAGAATCTCCCATACAGAACAGCCTAACCTGTTCTGTTCAGATGACATTTCTGAACCTTTCCAAACTCTTCCCACAAGCCATTCCCAAAGGCTCCTGACCCACATAGTCAGGCTTAGTCACAGGAATGACCCCTCTATACTGGTACCAAATTCTGTCTTGGTTACTTTTTTCACATTGCTAAGACAGAACACCTGATGACCAAAATTAGGGAAGGAAAGGCTTATTTCTTACAGTTCTTGGAGGTTTCAGTCCATACTCAGCTGGTTGCAAGACAGGGTGGTGTTGCAGGGCAGCCATTCATGGTGGTTACCCAACAGCAAGGAGCAAACTGGCAAGAGAGAAAACATGCCTTCTTCTCACACTTACACTGTATGTCGGTTCCACTCTTTGGTGGGTGCAGCACTCACATCGTGAATCCCAGAGCTAGACAACAAACCCATCATGAATGCCAGACTCAGCCACACCCATGTCATGATTACATGAGACATGGTGGGGCCACAGGACCATAACCATAACACAGGTCAAGATAGTATACCCATTAATATGTCCATTTATTAATGAAGCAACCAGTCCAAATCAAGTACTTGAAAAAAATACATCAAAATGCATCAATAGACCAAGCATTGTTGGTGTTGGGTTGAGTCAAGAACCAAAAGGTTGGAATATATAATCATTCCCCTAAACTGAAGAGTACAAATTCTTGATGCAGGTATTATTTTTTCCTTAATGTGTAACGCAGAACTGAGTACTACAAATCAGTGAAATAGCCACATTAGTCTATATTTCCCTGTCTGACAGAACTGGTGCTGCACAGAGAAGCAGGCTGTTGCCTATAGGAAATCAAAAGGCAAAGTGAAGAGCTGAACCAGGAAGTATTGTAACTCTTTCCAGGTCTGCAGTCCCTTTATTTCCATTAAATTGTACATCCTTGATTTAATACATTTGAAAATATCTATGTTGTGTCCACTTTAGCCGATGAAAACTCCCATAAACTACAGACTTCAGTCATCTTTCCAGCCCATATTGCCTACTTGTGGTATACTTTAGTTGATTGATTATGTCTGAGGAAAACTGCCTTCATAACCTCTGTGCTGCTTGTTTTTCTCTTTAGTGTCATTGATCCTCTTTGAGACTATTAAATTCTTCTTTCTGTTTCATTGTCCACTTGAACTACCACTTCTTCAGTAAAATCTTCCTTTGTTCTCAGTCTGGAAACAAAGATAACTTCTCATGCATTATCTTTGAACAAATGGTGTTTAGTTGACAGAATGTTAATTTACACATTCCTTGAGTGCAGCATGTATGTATTAATTATCATTCTATCAACATACTATTGGTCACATGACATCATTCAGTAAATACTTTTGTAATTAAATTGAGTAAATATAATATTTCATTATTACATATAGACTTTCTATAAAATTAATTTTTAGGGAATATTTTAAAAGTAGAAAAAAATGATAAGAAGATAGAAAAAACGTAATTTGGTATGAGTTAATACATAGTTTTGGTTATGATGTGTATATTGCACAGGTTGACTATAAGCATTACTCTAAAAAACAAAGTCAGGAAGAAATCAATTAGAATGAAAGTAACAATTTTTCATGAAGTAAATTCAGGAAATATTGATAATACCATGACACTATTTTTAATTTTCATAAAGGCCATAAAATAATTGTTGCCTTTTTAAAGCTATGATAATATTAGTGCACATAAATCTGGTTTTTATAAGAGGCTTATTAATCTTCTGTTTCTATGAATACAGTATGCATGACCACAGCCCAAATAATTCATTGAAGTTCAAGGTGAAATATGAGGAGGCTATAGATTTCTGTCTGTGTGCAGCCTTGAAATTGGGAAATATTTTTTCTTTCTAAGGATATCCCAAGAGCTTGTTGACCAGAGTCATAGGTAGACTGTATAAGGGATCATAGCACTGTTGTGTAGTAAGGATGTCTCCCAAGGATAGGCAAAGGAAAAAGTAGAGGAGGCTTTCTCATCAGTCCTGCCATTGCTCTCAAACTCTACCCATAGGGGCACAGCAACAGGTGATCTCCAAAAGGATAATGCTGACACGAAGATGTTTACTAGTAAAAACATAATACAATGCCTTTTCTACAAATTAGATTTTCTATTTACATGTATCTTATTTACGTTCTCATTACTAAAACAAAATATCCAACACCCACACTTTAAAAGAGGAAAGGTTTATTTTTGCTTAGTTTTTTGAGGTTTCAACACATAGCTGACTCTAAGGCAGGGCAGACTGGAAGACTGGCATGGCAGAGGAGGCTTGCATGTGGCATGGTAGCAGGAAGTAGAGATAGATCCTGGGAGTGGGGAGGGGGATAGACTCCTCCAGGCTACCCTCTGTGACCCACCTCCACTTAACAGACTTTGCCTTTCAATATCACATTTAGTTATAATCTCATCGGTGAGATTATAATTCACTAATGAGTATTGCAACCCCATGATCCAATCACCTTCCAAAAGACTTGCATATGAGTGCTTGAGGCTTTGGGGGGACATTTAAATATAAACCATAACACACTGCTAGTGGTAAGTAAGCCTTCAAGTAAGGTTTTGAAACTCAATATATTTGAGACAGGATTATGTGAAGGGACACTTTCTGATGTTCAAGGCATTTTATTCCAAAGAAAACCTAAGGAAAGACTCCTATGGATCTGCAGAAAGACAATTCCAGTATAGATACACACCAATATGCTCATACAAACACACACAAAAATCACACTATCAGATTACTGACACCAGGAATGGTGACAGTTAATTTTATATGTCGAGTTGGTGGAGTCATGGTACCCAAATATTTGGTTAAATCCAAGTCTAGATATCACTGTGAAGGTGTTACTCAGATGAAACTGAAATTTACATGAGGAAATTGAATAAAGAAGATAGCAGTCTACAATATAGGTAGGTCTCATGTAGTCAATGAAAGGCATGTATAGAAAAAGACAAAGGTCCCTCATGGAAAAAGAGAATTTTGAATCCAGGCTATCATCAGACTTTAGCTGCAGTTTCTACTCTTCCTTAAGTTTCCTTCCTGTTATGAGTATGAGACTTTTGGGCATACCAACCCTAGAACAAACCCAAATCCCTAAAAGGAGCACCACCTTATTCATCCCATTGGTGTTGCTTTCCTAAAAAAACTTAACTAGCATGGTGAGTAGTGTAATATAAAAATTGCTTTGCAAAAATATGCATTAAAGTAAACACTGTGTTTAAAAAACAGCAAGTAAATGCACAACTTTTTATAGGATAAATTGATACAGCTATTATCTTAGATGCTACAACCAACTACCTTACAAATCTCATCAGTGTCACAGTGTGGGTTTGCATAAATTGTGTTTAGAAAAATGATAAGAAGTAAACAGAAATTAAAATATATACTAGACTAAAATTTTAGTTTGAGTGAATAAATACAATGCTGTTGCAAACACTTTAACTGTGGGGAAATGTAAAACTTCATTCACTTGGTGTATGTTTGATCTTTTGATCATGCTCATACTTCAGTGAAGGACAAGGGCTGAACACAGGATCCTTCCCTGACACTCCTTCCATGTTGTGAACAAGTGCCAGCTGTCAGTATGGGGCTTTTCACAAACACTCAATTACACGTGTTAAGCACCTTCTCTCTTGTCTCACCTCCCAGCTCTCCTACCCACATAGACATACACATGTGGACTCTTCACACAATTTTCAAGGAAACTATCTTTCTACTCCCCTTTCTGCACTGCTTATTTCACTGGTCATATGAAAGGTTCTGGTTGAGCCTTTGTAACTTAACATACTATAAACCATATCCAGGTGACTGCGTTTACAGGAGGAGCCCTTTAAAGAAATATAGACCATAAAAGCAGCTGCCTGGCACCAACTGCAGTACAAAGGCAGCTGCCTTCTCTCTAAAGAGATGGTGTAAAATTTGCTTGTAGGCAGCAGTTGTTACTGCAGCATTAACTACCCAAGTTAATCTTCTATCACCTCAATAATTATTTGGAGAACAAAAGGAAAATGGCTGATTTTTTCCCTGAATCAAAGACATACATAATGAAGATCCTTTTCGTGATGGTTCATTCCTCAAAATAGGTCACACATTCATCTCAAAAAGAAGTTAATATACACCTGATGAATAACAGCTTGTCATACTTGAAAAAACACCATAATTTTTATGATCATTAATGTGCAAAAGAAAGTATATATCACATAGGCTTTCTTAAGATTTCACACTATTATAATACTTCAAAGGTTAAGGCTTTAGGTCTTTGTTATGTAATTAAGACATTGGGAAAGGGAGAAAAGAGAATTGTCATCCTTTCAAACTTGCACTTCAAATATTAAACAATATAGTGTTTATTGTAGAAACACAATATATATACAAATTTGCTTTTCCTCCAACATAATTCTGGTCATTCTATGTTATATTCAGCTATGTCCTATTAGAAAGATGTAACAAAGAAGGAATTATTAAGCCATGTTCAAAAATTAACTCTCACATGATCCCCACACTGTAGCCTTTGTGAAATTTAAGTTATTATCACCTTTCTAAGGCAAAGGGAATAGCAGGGAATGGACCCAGAAAAGAGTGACACAGGTCTGCGATCAGAAAATGCTCCTTTTAGCTCCAGGAATCCTTAAAGAGGGAATTTCATTAAGGAAAAGCAACCTTTTACTATTCCCTAGACTAAACTGAGAAACATTTTTGGAAAGCATAAAATCCTTATTTATGGTAGGAATGTTTGAAATTCAAAAGATAAATGCCATTCGGAATGCAAGTATGTTCTAGGTATCTAATATGTAATGGGACACAGCTGTAATAACAGCCACTGGACCAGGGGCCTCTGTATATCATGTCATTAGTTGACTTGTTATAAGCCGTTCTTCCAGCCCTTTTTATAAGGGCCACTGGGGTAAAAATAAATATATCATGTACTGAACATCTGTGGTTCTGTCACAGAGTGCCAGTCATATCAACTTTCAAGCTATAGCTTAGGCTCCACATAGCTACCTTTTAAAAATGGATCTTAACAAAAGCTATAGATTAGAAACTCAAAGGTCATTACTTTCAAAGGGCAATGGATGCAAGGTGACCAGAGCTAGACCTTGGGCAACATGAATGGCAATGGTTTTCTAATTGACTTGGTTTCAAAACCTATATGCACTCCTGAGAGTGAATATGTGAGATGATAACCTAGAAAATAAATTTTAAGTGCTCAATTCATTGCTTTTCAAAATTGCTATAATTGTGAGACAACATTTAGGTTATATACATTGATCAGCAGCAATTCCTCCTTGAAGTATATTTTTAAAAGATAAATCTATTTGGTCATATTAGAGGTTATTTCTTTAATTTGTTTTCATTGGTCAAATAAAAAATTATGTCAACTTCCTTTGAGAAGATTCATGAGGAGTGAATTAAACATTTGAAATAAGAAATTCTACCAGTTTTAAAATATTTCAGGAAAAATCAATAAACCTATAAAATGAAATAATACTAATAAAATGATAGGAGAAGATTGATTTTGTCAAGCCGGCAGAGATGAAATGAAGAAATCCAGTTTGGAAGCATTTTCAATAATCTATGCTTAACAATACATAGTAGGAATATAGCAATAGATCTCATACAAAGTGGCAAAATTCTCTTCATATTTTGAAGGCATAGTTTACTAGATGGTTTATGAATCAAATATAGGGATTGAAAGAAAGAGGGGAGTCAGGTGACTCCAAAAACTTTCATTTGATTGACTGGAAGCATGTTGCTTCCATTGCCTCAGATGGAAGGGCTGTTCACTATTTATGCTGTTGGTAACCAGGTGCTGTTGGTGCGGGGAATTATGTTATACATAATGCCCTACATGGACCCATGGTAGATGATGAAAGGATTGTAAGTTTTACATAGACAAGCATATCAGATATAGCCAAAATTTTTCGTGAGTGTTATTACTTTTTAAATTATAGGAATAAATTTCTTTCAAATATATTTCTGAAAAAAATTACACTTTTAGAAATATGTTTTTAAATTATAAATGTCCTAGTGGTACATGGATAAGTAGAAGGGATTTTTGAATGGATTTGGGTGAAACCAGCAAGTTATTTATCATGAATTAGGAAATACTGGTATGTTGGAAATACTGGGGTTGAGATTCTCCACAGCAACCAAGTTAGATAAATGAGACTAATAAACTACCCTTTTGAAAAAGTTTCTTCGTTTACTAAAAAGAGTAATAACATCTATATTGCAAGGCTGAGTTAAGCCCTAACCCTATCCTACTACAATGTTTACAAATAACTGCCACTTTATACATGGTTGCTACTCCAAATAATACATATTTTTGATTTTGTGCTTGCTCAGTAGGTCTTTAGTCTCCTGGAATAATGCAAACATGTATATAAATATATATGTGGTATCTACTCCCAAATATTTACCTGAATAAGAAATGGCTACTGACAGTAAGGAAATATGTATTATCTGAGTACATATAAAATTTTTAAAAAGCTATGAAATATTTGTGCATTATAGTGAAAAGTGCATACATTTTCTTAAGTACTTTCTTAGATAGCTAAACTCTTACTTTGAAACAAATTGTACAAGCAAATCTTTCCTAGATAAGAAAATTTTTTATTCATGGCTTATTCCTTTATATCTAATTTCTCTATTTCTTATTTTGAAACTAATTTAAATAGTTTTTTAACTTTTAATAGAGAGTATGACCAATATTTTTATCTTTGTCAAATAGCAATATTTTAAAAATGTATATTTTAACAAATATTAGAGCACAGGGTAGTAAAACTCACCATGTCATTAGTGCTAATTTACAGTTATATAATTTATGATTCGGAATTGTTATATTTCAGAATTGCCTAGATTGTAGTGACATTTCTAAATTTTGATATCTTTATCTGAAATGAAGATTTACTTTCATAATAATTATAATCAAATATATTTCGGGCACATTCTAGTTTCAAATTCTTCATGTGATAACTATCTAAAACTTTTATTTTAAGTGTGCATGATATTTCATTCCATACTAATAACACAAACATCCAGCATCAAGTAGATGAATAAAAAGATGTATAAGCAACACTGATATGGAGGGTTTCACTAGATAGTTCTGAACTTTTGTTCTCAAACCATTATTTGATTTGCTACTATTTATTTATTTATTTATTTATGGTGGTACTGGGGATCAAACCCAAGACTTTGTGCATGCGAAGCAAGAACTCTACTATTGAGCCATAACCCCAGCCCTTGACTTGGTACTTTTAAAAAGCCAAATAAATTCAACTGAGACAACACTAAACTTCACATGTGAGTATTATCTGATTTTTACATAAATAGTTTCACCTATTTTTCTTCACTCTCTTTGGAATATAGATAGATAATGATTGATATAGATAGATATACAAGTTTTTATCATAAAGTGCAAAAAGTAGGGTTTTTGTCTTATAGTAATGGAAAAAAAATGGAACTACTATATACAATTTAGCATTATCTGAGAATTCAAGAGAAACATATTTCATTGGGTGACTTCACTGACCTGCTGGTGCTTGCTCAAATCTTTTGGCAGCTGGCCTAGCCCGCCTTTGAGGGCCAAACCAATCAATTTCATGCTGTGTTTTTTAAGATCTCCTAAATTGAGGGCTCCTTAAAGATAGAAACCACATCTTAATCATCATTTTGACCACAGTGCTCTAGCATAGTAACTGGTTCATACTAAGTGCTCACTCAGTGCTCAGGAAACCAACAAATTAAAAATTAAAAATCAAGTATACTATACATTGCCAAAGGAAAAGCAAGTTTTATCTAAAAGTTCTTTCAATCATTCAGAGTACATTTGTTGCTATTTTGAATATTCATTATAGATTTTAACTATCAAATACCAACCACTTGAAGTAGCCAGAACAAATGAGTTACATATATACACGTATGTATTCTTACATTCAAATATTTCAATGTAAATATACACCTTATTAATCAAATAAGATAGTTAAAACTACCCAGGTTTAAATATTGTAGCTGGAAGAAGAGCCTTTATTCTCTCAAATCTATTAGATTTCATAAACTTTTGAGTAACTTACTTTCACTAGAACTTTATATTTTTAATTAAATGTATACACATACATAAACATATAAGAAAATAGTCACATACATAAATGCACATGAATAATAAATGGTTAATCAATACAACAGAAACAGAGGATGTTTTCTGTATCATCTTGCAAATGTGCATAAATAACTGTAACATGTTATGCTTCATAGAGGACATACAAGACAATGCTTTACATAGCCCAAACAAAAATAAATAATCCCTGCCCCAAAAATGTATTAAAATAACAAGATGAGTCAAACAAATAAAAGTATATATGACTCAACAATTTTCTTACAATGTATTTGATGAACAAAACTATTTTTTGAGGGTTATTAAAATATTGCCTTCTTAGAAATAAGGTAAATTTACTAAAATGTACTAAAAAGCCATGGCAATAATTGAGAACTTGACAATTAAAAAGTACAAGGTGAACATTCTTTAACTATTACAAAATCATTGTTTCTAATCACAATATTACTATTGGTAAAAATTTAGTATCTTAGATCTTTATCAAGAATGATTATTAGAATATTATTTTTCATATGCTTTCTTCTTGTATCACTGTCTATTTTATCTTCTCAGATATCTTTGCTTCATTGTTCCTTTATCAGTCTTACAAATTCCTTGTTATGTAGTCTTTGGGAAATTTCACCAGTACAGGCCAATATATCTAACTTCCTATGAGACATTTCTATTGAATACCTTCAAAGGTGCTTCCATAGTGGCAGGATCTCCAAGTACAGAAATACGCCTCTTACTGTGTGTGTGCGTGTGTGTGTGGTGGGGAGACACTACAATGGACAAAAAATGGTCTGTTATATTGAACACTATCTTGCACCATAAATGTAAATTAAAATTCTGAAAATATTGGGGACCAATCACCCAAAAACAAGATCTTTTGAGGTTTTTTTTTTTTTTTTTTTTTTGGTACCAGGAATCTAATTCAGTACCTTGCGCTTCCCGGACAGGCACTGTGTTGTTGAGCTATATCCCTGGCCAAGCCTCACATATTTTAACATTTATTCATATTTTCTTAATTTTGAAAGAAGACAGGTCTATTTTCCTGAGATATGACAAGATCATTAGGATTATGTGTGAAACAAAGCCAAAAATTTTACTGTTTTAGGTACTTTTCTTGTTCCTAAGATAAAATGCCTGACACTCAAAGTTAAAAGAAGGAAGGTTTGTTTTAGTTCACAGTTTGTAGAAGTTTTAGTCCATACAGGGCCAGCTCCAAGGCAGGGCAACATGGCAGAAGGATATTACAAGGGAGAAATTGTCCTTGGCAGGCCAGGCAGGAGGCAGAGAATCAGTGAGCAGCAGCGGCAACAGGCATTTCACCTTTTCCTTTATATTTTATCTAGGCCACAAGCCCATTGATTGATGCCACTCACATCCAGAGAGGGGCTTCCCATTGTCCACATCTAGAATTACACTAAGCCAATTTAATTGTTATAAACCTTTAATCCATATACACAAACCCTAGTTCTAGTCACCTTTGAAAAGCCCCACCCATGAGTTTATGAGGTTTTGGAGGGAGATTTAGATATAAGCTATAACACTTTACTAAAGTTTTCAGTGACTCTTTCATTTTCCTTAGTTCTCAAAACAATCTAGAAGCTATCTTATCATATCTTGGAAGCTATCTAATTTAAAAACAGACATTCCAGTACATTTACCTCAGTACTTGCTTTAAATTCCTATTTTTACACAAAATTGAGGATAAAAGCATAAAGAAACCAAATTTTAAAGGGCAACAAGCATTTCCCTTACTGTTAACTGGTTACCTAGATTTACAACTGGACTTTTGATTCTGTGTTATTCTATTCAGCCTTTCAAATACTGTTTTCGTCCAACTGTTTATCATGAGTAAACAGTGGATTATTTTTTTATGAGTTCATTATACAATTTTCATTAAGTTGTTCCCCTAGAATATGTCACTGGAGGAAAACTTAGAAGTGATCTAGCAATGAGAAGTGACCAAGGCCCAAATGAAAGAGGTAAAATACTGATACATATTTATTTCTTTTGAAACATATTCTAGAACTCTTTCTGTATTAGCACAGGTCCTGTTTGAAATATTTCTTTGACAAATTTGTGGCCAAAGATTGATTATTCTCTTTATGGTTTTATTAAAATTAATTTTTCTTATTGAAATAAAAATGAAAAGCATTAAGAGTTTGCTTCCGGATTGTCAAAAGAATGTTTTAAAAAATAACAAATTATAATGAAAACCTTTCAAGGTGACTTTAGATTCTGATATTTATGCTGACTGGTTTTGAAAATAAGTATTTTAATAAATAACTTTCCAAATAATGCAACTCAATTTTGAGTTTTCACTAGCACTGGTCAAATCACATGGCATTTTCATTTTACAACTTAAAAAGTAGTATAGTATGAATATTGGTAGTGTCCTTCAAACATTATATAGTGTCCCCAGGGTGCCATCTTTGGAGATCCTATGGACCTTTAAAAGGTAAGGCCTCCTGGGTGGCTTTTAGGCTCTAAGGGCATGCTTTCGAAGGGGATTGTTTTGTCTCTCTGATTTTTGATTGAAAGTACGATCCCTGTTCCAACATATGCTCATAACATGACATACAAACCAGTGAGCTGGCCTGATTTCAGACTTGAAACTTCAGAACTGTGAGCCAAAATGTATCTCTTTGTAAGTAGTCTGTGTCAAGTATTTCTTCATAGTGACACTAAGGTAAGACACATAAGAAAATGACTATTGTGATAGTAAAGAACAGGAGCTTTGGAGTTCTGCAGTCATGGACACAATGTTTGTCCACTTGTAGCCATACAACATTGTTATATGAAGTAAATAAGTTATACAAATGGTCTTAATGCAGCGATCATCATCATACCATCATGCCAGGAGCCAAACCAGCATTTATCACTGATGAACAGCATAAAAATGTAAACTCATCTTTTGGTCTCGATATTGTTTTGGTTGATGTGAATTTTATACAATTTCAGGGCCTTAAATATGGGACTGTCAAATCTGATTGTCCTTGTGATTTTGATATCTATTACAATTGCTTGGCACATTGCCATTTGAGGAAGGCAGGTATTTGTTTTATTTCAACTTGGAAAATGGTACTGTATGGATAGTATATCAGTCAGAATACTAGGGCACATGGGCTAAGTAATAGTTTCTAACCCTGAGATATTTTGAAGATAACTGAAATTTGATTAATAATTTATCACAACAAAGTAACAACTTTGATTTTAAATATATATACATGTAGCATTTTTCATTCCAAATATTTGTATTTATTCATTTCTCAATTATTCAAGCTTAATGAAATTATTGGCCAAGGTTTATATTTAAGTTGATGCTACAGGGGTAGAATATGTTTAAAAAGATAAATTATGATCTTTGATGTGTTTTTAAAACTAAAAATGTTCTCACTGTCAAATATAAGAACAAGAAAGATTTCTTTTTTTTTTTTCCTTTTTTTTTTTTTTTGCGGTACCAGGGATTGAATTCACAGCCTTGTGCCTGCCAGGTCAGGCGCTTAAGCCACTGAGCCAAACTCCCGGCCCTGGTTTTTTGAGGCAGGGTCGCACTATGTAGCTCAGGCCGGCCTTGCGCTCGCGTTGTAGCCCAAGCCGGCCTTGAACTCACAACGCTCCGCCTACCTCAGCCTCCCGAGTGCTGGGATTAAAGGCGTGCGCCACCACGCCCGGCTACAAGAAAGATTTCTATAGAATAATTTTTTGTTAGCTCTTGGAAAAATTCAGTTAAGATAAAACAAGCTAGCGTTCAATGAGTTATTCTTAATTATATATGCTGCATTTACTATCAAATTTCCTCCTCTAACTGTTTATTTTATTCTTTTGCTTGTGAGCATAATTTAAGAGAAGCTACAATTAAAAGAATAACCATTTACCTCCCAATACACATGTGATCCATTAATTATGGTTGTATTACATTATAGATCAGATATGAAGATTGGGCAAAAATTCAGTTTAGATTCTGAAAACTTTCAAACTCTCCATATTTGCTAATGTTCCATATTATTATGATTTTAAATGCACAGAAAAGTTTTAAATAACTGTCAGAACAATAAACAGTTTTGCTTTTGTTCACTTCAATGCTTGTCATGTATCTGTACAGTATACCTCCATAGCAGGGTGTGATGACTGAAAGTTAAATGATGCAGAGTGTTTCTGGGACACTGTGACACATTGCTGCAGAGTGATATTTCCAGATTCACAGGCATCTGCCTCATGAAGTCATATGGTTTCCAATATTTTGATAGGCATTTTCATAATGTTTTAAATTTCAGATTTGTTAGAGTGATGCATCAAAATGCTTTTATTCATGTCCTTATAAAACTCAAGCAGATTTCTTTGGTATCTAATTGTATTTCAGGGAGTATAATTCCACACCAAAACACATTTTATTGGTACTATGTACAAATGCGCTTTTTTTTTTTTTTTTTTTTTTTTTTTTTTTTGAGGCAGGGTTGCATTATGTAGCTCAGGCCGGCCTTGCGCTCGCATTGTAGCCCAAGCCGGCCTTGAACCCACAACGCTCCGCAACAAATGTGCTTCTAGTGTAACAGCAGATACAACTGAGCATCTTTCCTGTCTTTATATTATGAAGCTGTTTCAGATACACAAAAACTTGACTGGCTGTCTATGACATGAAGTGTTCCTCTGTCATATCTGTGTATGATGTTTTTAAATCCCAAGGAAAAAGACAACCCACAAACTGGGAAAAAAAATTTTAATCAACTGTATCTCAGACAAAGGATTTATATTGAAAGTTTATAAAGAATTGAAAAACAAAATCAGACACCCCCAAATTCAAAGCCCCAATCCAAAACTGAGCATGTGAGATGAGTATGTATTTCTCAGATGAAGATATACAAATCACCAATAAATATATGAAAAAATGTTCAATATCATTGGTCACTTGAGAAATGCAAATTAAAACAACACTGAGATTCCATCTCACCCCAGAAAGAATGGCTATCACCAAAAAATCAACCAATAGGCTGGAGACTCAGCTAAGTGGCACAAACAGCCTGCCTGGCAAGACCAAGGTCGTGAGTTTGATCCTTGGTACAAAAGAAGGAGGAGGAGGAGGAGGAGGAGGAGGAGGAGGAGGAGGAGAAGGTAAAGGAGAAGGAGAAGGAGGAGAAGGAGAAGGAGAAGGAGAAGGAGAAGAAGAAGAAGAAGAAGAAGAAGAAGAAGAAGAAGAAGAAGAAGAAGAAGAAGAAGAAGAAGAAGAAGAAGAAGAAGAAGAAGAGGAAAAATCAACCAATAATAACTACTGGAGGGGCTGTGGGGAAAAAAGAACCCTTCTTCACTGTTGGTGGACTAATGCAATCACTTTGGAAATCAGTGTGGAGAGTCTTCAAATAGTTAGGACTAGATGTTCCATTTGACCCAGCTATCTTGCTTCTGGGTATTTTACCAGAAGAATTAAAAACATCATACCACAATTATATATATGCACCCATGTTTGTAGCAGCGCAATTTGTAATAGCTAAGTCTTGGAAACAACCCAAATGCCCATCAACCAAGGAATGGATTAAAAGAAAGATGTGGTGTTCTTATACAATGGAGAACTACTTAGCTATAAAAGAGATAAAGTTGACACTTTCACAGGTTAATGGATGCAACTTGAGACCATACTCTTAAGTGAAATAAATCAGAATCACATGTGTAAACACTGTATTGTCTCCCTAGTGTAAGAAGCTGAAAGAGTAAATAAGATTCAAAATGTACAATAGATATTGGAAAATGGGAAGAAACTGTTCTAAAGGAAAGAAAAACTGGTATGAGGGAAAAGAGAAAAGGAAAAGAAAACATATATATATATATATTTATATGATAGTTAAGATAGTTATACTACTAATTTCTATTAGTTGATTGAAAGGAAAGGTTTGTGCTTATGTTGTTTGATAAATCTTGCATGTCTATATCTTGTAATTTGAGCAACCACTTTGAAGATAACAATACACAAAGTATTAAACATTGTTATTCTCCTACTATCTTGTTTTGAAATTTTGTATCACTGTTTTTATTGTTTTTTTTTAATTAAAAAAATCCTAAGGCAACAACAAGCTAGACAGAGAAAAATATATTTTAGCATAAAGAATACAAATAATTTAGTAAGATCTGTTTTATCAATGAAAAAATGATAATAGATTCTGATTTTTGCAAAATAGTACCTTTAAACAGTACATGTAACTTATTAAAATAACATGCTTCTTTTTCTACTAACTGGGGATGTCATTCAGTGAAACAATACACAAAACTATGAATGCAGATGTTCTAAAAGATCTGTTATAAGAAGTGAAATATCTTGTAGCACTCTATTAATTTGAACAATTTTTGTGTTTTATGTATCAGTTAAATAATAAATTTATTAAAGTAATTGTTTAAAAACTTATAAAATGTGTGATTGATTAAAGTTGTACTAGTAACAGTATTTTGAATTGCAGTCCCAGGATGATTAAAAAATAAAGGAAAGAAAATTTATGATTGTATTTGTACTTCAACTCTTTTATGTCATAGATAGCACTTTTTTTTTCCAGAATGAAGGGAGGAGTTTGTTTAAAACAAAAAGAAAGGATTTATCCTTTTCTTTTTTTGGTCGGTATCTGGGATCAAACTCACAACCTCCCATCTGCCAAGCAGGCACTGAAGCTACTGAGCCAAATTCCTGGCCCTATATTTTTTTGAGGCAGGGTCTCACTCTGTAGTTCAGGTTGGCCTTGCTCACGATGTAACCCAAGCCGGCTTCAAACTCACAAAGCTCCACTTAGCTCAGCCTCCTGAGTGCTGGGATTAAAGGAGCGTGCCACCACACCTGGCTTCAGAAAGGATTTATTCTTGATCATCAAACTAAGTTGATGATTCAGTTTAAAGCTTAGGACTACTTACAATATATTGAATAATCTCTAATATACTCTTCTTTGAATAAATCAATGGTGCTTCAATAGTAAATGTACAAACATTTAAATTATATTCACTTCACTTTAAATCAGAACATTATTTACTAACATATATGAATATAGGGTCAACTGAAATTCCTAGACTAGCATCAAATGCCTAATAGGCCCATCACTGTGCATTCATCTCTTTTTGCTTCAGTTTTTGTATCCTACTTAAATTTACAGAAAATTATTTTTTTATTCATTGTTTTAGATAGGAATTATATTTTAGATAAAAACTGCAGAGAGGCACTAATTTGTTTTTGCAATGAGGATTTAGTTTAACAGTTGATGAAATTAGTATCTGTATGTGAGATCTTAGTAAAAAACAACATCAATGTCCTGATTTCGGTAAGTACTTTGAAATTATGTATGTCAATTTTTTAAGGAATTTGCACTTAGAAGTAAAGGGGCATAATACCTGTTATTAACACTTAAGTGGTGCAGAAATAAGTAATATTTATTTATACAAAGTGGTGGAGCAAGAATGTTGAAGCAATTGTGGCAAATGACAATTTTGGAAAAAATCTGGGGAAAGAATAAGTCTTACGTGACTGTCATGCTATTTTGTGACCTTTTGATGCAAGCTGCTATCTTTTGGATCTAAAGTGACCCGCAAAAGTCTGATGCTCAGAGGTGGGGCATGGTCACAGGAAACTTTTCACTGTAGCATGACCAAGAAGGGTATATTTTTGTTGCTGAATCTTCCTTCCTCTTTTCGGCTTCCCAGTTCCCACAGCTTAGTCAGCTTTGCTGTACTATTCCCTTCTGCCACAACATTTCTACGCTGGAGTCAATCAACCATAGACTGAATCTTCTGAAATTTAAGCTAACATAGACCTCTTCTTTCATCTGAGATTGTCAGTTATTTTGCTTTAGTGACAGGAATGTGACTAGTATAGAAAATGGTATCAGGAGTGAGACTGTTGCTATGATGGTACCTGACAGTGTGGTTTAGAAGCCTTGAAAATTTTGTTCAGGACTCTGAAAATGTTTGGAGATGTGAGCTAGAGAAACTCTAGATTGCTGTAACCAGAGCCTGGTGGTGCTGGTCAGAGGTTAGAAGACCAGAAGATAGGAATGTGAACAAGCTCAGAAGATTTCAGTCAGGGACTAGATTACACTTGGATGGCAAGTTACGTGGGTCACACGCTGGCAGAAACTTTGTCTACATTTTGCTCATGTCGTGAGACTTTGTGGAAGTTTTAGATTAAGGGTATCAGACTAAGTGATCTGGTAGAGGAAATGTCATGCTATCTCAGAAAGTGGCCACAACCTATCCATCACATTCTCAAGGGTGGAAAAGGAAAAGGAAAAAGAAACAAAACAAAACAAAACAACACACACACACAAAAAAAGACAACCAAAAATTTGAGAAGAAATTCCCCAGGAAGCCCAACTCAATGAGGGTCATTGAGGAAAGAGTTCTCCCTAGTATAGCCATGTAGGCACTCACATGCTGCTGCAGTCATAGTATGAAGGAGTCCAGTCACTGATTCCCTAGGGTAAACTACTTGGTGCTGTCTACATGGTGATAGTATTTTAGGCAAGCAAAACGCAAAAAATTTTTACCCAAATCTCAGAAGGCCTGGGAGGCTAGGCAATGTTCCCTTGAGAAGGCAGTGTATGAAAACTGTGTGAATGAAACTAAAAATGCAGTGGAGACTCAAGGAAGTAGGAAATGCTAAGGATGCGAAATAACTGCTGAAGAAAAGCCTCAGGCTTTGAGCAGAGTTAGGCCAAGACGGAAGTCATGTAGGTTGGAAGCCCCAAAGACATAGAACTGTGACTGTCCAAGATCTTTGGAATTCATGCTTCAAAATAACCTGACCCAGGTACTGAACAGGCAACTGCAGGATTTAATGTTTTCCAAGCTGAGTTTTGGTCTTGCTTTCCTCCGATTCATTTCTATCCCCCAATTTCTCCCCTTTGTAATGGGAGTGTTTACCCCATGCCTTTACATACTGAAACTCTTAATTTTCTTTCTAATTCTAATATGGGCTCGCAGCTAAGAGTTTGCTTTGACTCTCAGAGGAAACGTAGGACTTGGTTATTTTAGCAGTACTGAAATTGTTAAAAATTTGGCAATTCTTAGACAGGGATCAAATGGATTTTGTACAACGAGGTAGACATGAGCCTTTTGTGGGTAGAGGTATGATGCTATGATTTAGATTTTAAATGCTCCCAGAAGTACTTTTACAGGTAGGGGTTTGTCTGAGGAGACAGTTCACCAGGGCATGACTTGGAAGGGTATACTCTTTTCTTTGGTCCCTCCTTCCTTTCTTTCTGCTTGCAGGCTGCCATGAGTTGAACATCTTTCCTCCACCATGCAGAGGAACCTCTGTTATGCTGTATTTTCCTTAGAGCCAACCAACCATGTACTGAATTTTCTGAAATGTGAAATAAAAAAAATATTTTTCTCCTTTAAATTGTATGTGTTGGTTTTTTTGTCCCAGTGATGGTGTATAGTGCCTAATACACAGGATTGCATTCAAATACAAGAGGAAAAGAAAAGTTAAAATCCAATAAAAAGGGTAAAATTTGATTCTCTGAAGTGAAATTTAAGTGAGGAAAAGCTATTCTATAAGATAAAACATTGGGTGCTATAGAGTCATAAATATACCAAAACCAAGAGAATAGACAGACACTACTTTTAACTTTCAACTTTCAACAGGTACTCAGAGGGTGATATGAGTTGAGAGAATATGTGGTTTTTTTCTCTAAGTCTCTACCTAAAGTGGTTTGTTTTTTAATTGCATGATTCAAATATAAAATAGCTTTATGTGTGAAAATATTTAATTTTCAACCATCTGCATGAACATGAATCCAAATTTGAAAAGTTCAAAAATTCCTAAAACTTATTTTTGTATTGAATTATGACTAAAAGTTTGAAAATACTATACTGATACATGTATATCCATGTTTACGTCAAGGCAATTTGCAATAGCCAAACTGTGAAAACTGCCTAGATGCTAGTCAAGAGATAAATGTAAAAAGAAAATGTGGTATATGTACATAATGGAATATTACTAAGCCATAAAAGAATGAAATCATCATTTGTAAGAAAATGGATAAAATTAGAAATCATCATGTTGAAGAAATTAGTCAGACTCAGAAGTTAAATTACAGTATGCTAGGATACTTCTCTTATATGGGAAACCTAAAAATATATAAATTTCTAAAGAAATGATTAAAATAAAGGAAACTGCAGGAAACCTGAAGGTAGGCTTCTGGAATAAGGAAGGTGAGAAGTGAGAGTGAGAAAGAAAGGGGGCAAGAGGCAAGAAATCTGATACAACTTATGATACGTTAATTGCATATATCTACTTCCCAGGTAAATTCTACTATCATGTGATATTCATGTGGATTAAAAATCATCAAAATTACTATTTTAGATTAAAATATAATAGCTGAAGATATTGCTTATACTCACTTTTCAACAATATCATTTATGTCATAATTATTCTTTTCTTAAGAGAGTGTATAACAGAATAAAACCAATCAAAACAAACCAGTGTAAGAGATACAGGACTTCAAAACATTATGAAATCAACAGTAGTTACCATAATGCTTTTGATGTCTTCAAAATAGTTGCAGATAACTTTGGACATAGTAAAAATCAAACAGAATAGAATAGAATAGAATAGAAACAATAAAAACAAAACAATGAACTTGATAAAGGACTTCAAAACAAGCCAATAGTAAATCCAAAATTGCTGCCATAATATATCTTGCTATCCATGAAACAGTTTCTTCTGCCATGGGATTTAAAATAATCAAGAAAAACAAAAGAGAATAAAACCCAACCCAAGAAAACAATGGAAATGGTATATGACTTCAAAACAAGAATGGTTGCAATCCTCAGAAGGAGACGCCCCTAGATGACACAACTTAGCGATATCCTCTGAACCTATGATCAGACCACTGGCCCTAGACCTGCAATGTTAGTGAAGTGCCAAAGCACCACAGGCATCCAATTGCATTTCACCTCAATAGCTAGCATCACAGCCTGTGTTTCTCTGAATAAGCCAGTCACTTGCTGGTGTGTATGGGGGATTGGTACTTCTTGTTTGCCAGCCTGCGTGCCAGAAGGGGCTGGGGTCTGACTGTTTCCAGTCCGGTTGTGACCTGTGCATGGCGTTGGTTCCCAGACTGGGCTTTGCTGCTGCAATCATTGTTCTCTCTAATCCCAGTCCACAAATGGCATTTGTCATAATTATTCTTTCATTACAAGTTAGGAATAATTATTCTGATTAGCTTATTTCCTGATTGTTTGAAGATTAAGCTTCCTAAAATATAGATCTAATAAAGGTGATTTTTCCATGTAAAATATGTATCTCTATTCAATGTCCAATCATCTATTTTTTTAAGTTGCTTGGCCTTCTTTGCCTATTCAACATTTCACTCCTTCATAAGAACTCCCTTCCTTTCAGGAAATCAATTCTTTTTTTTTTTTTTTTTTTTTTCTTTGTGGTACCGGGGATCAAACTCACAACCTCGCACCTGCCAAGCTGGTGCTTAAGCCACTGAGCCAAACTCCTGGCCCTACTTTTTTCAAGGCAGGGTTGCACTATGTAGTTCAGGCTAGCCTTGCTCACACTGTAGCCCAAGCGGGCCTCAAACTCACAATACTCCTCCTACCTCAGCCTCCCAAGTGCTGGAATTAAAGGCGTGTGCTACCACACCCAGCAGGAAATCAATGTTTTTCTACTAGAATTTACAGAAGCAAATTATATGACCCAGTGTAGTTTCTCTACATATTTGCTTGAATAGTCTAATTTATTAGTGTTATGGTTGTGTTTGGATGTCCCCCCTCCACAAATCTCATACTATCATGGAAGCGGCTGGATCTAGTATATGTGATTGGTTCATTGTCTAGTGCTGGGATTGGCAGTGTGAGTGCTGCACCTCTCTAAGGTGGGGAGCTGGCATATAATGTAAGGGCGGGAAGGAGGAGTACTTTTCCCTCTCTTTGCCCTTTTCACTCTTGTTGCTCACGGCTGCCATGAACAGCTGCCCCTCAGCCATGCCATCCTACCTTGGAACCAGCTGAGTATGGACTGAAATCTCCAAAAACTGTAAGCTAAATAAACCTTTCTTTGCTTCACTTTGGGCATCAGGTTTTTTGTCTCAGCAATGAGAGAAAAGTAACCAAGACAATAAGGAAACACTCTCTCTCTCTCTCTCTCTCTCTCTCTATATATATATATATATATATATATATATAAAATAATTTTTCAAAATTTCAAATTTTTTTCTTTAAATTTATTCATTTTTCTTTAAATTTCAAACCATGACTTTGTAATTTATTATATTACTGTATGGCTCTAGTTTTTTATTATGTTTCTAAAATCTATGTATACATTATAAACACCTGCATGGCACATAACATATGAACATAAGAGAAACCCTCAAATACAAGTAAGTGTTAATTCATTAAGCCATTTTACAAATATCTCAAAGGGGAGATGTCTTCAACAGTATATTTCAATTTCAATTACTATATTTTGGTTCCCTAGAATTTCATAAATATAAAAGAATACTATTGAATTTCATGCAGTTGTCTACTTCAAACACTATATCTAGGAATATTAAATCATTAAACTAAATATGGAGAAAAATGCATGAAGATTAAAAAGAAAAATTGAGTAATTAGTATTCTAGGACTTCTTAGATGTAGAAGATATGCCAAGGCTGTTTCCTAATGTTAGCATCAGTTAAACTGGAGAAAATGGTGGTCACATCAGGAGAGAGGTTCAATGGAAGAGTGAGATACAGAGAAACAGAGAAAAGAAGAAGAAGAAAGAGGAAGAGGAGAAATGGTGGGGATAAGTTTGAAGGAGAGCACTTTATAGCTTTTGGATGATATAAACTTTATTTATTTATTCATTTAATAAATATGAATAATTACAGTATACTAGGAGACTTTGATCTAAATCCTACAAATATAATTACGTTCATTTAAACAACTTCTATGCTCTCCTGATACTTATGTCATAACAATTGTATTTAGTTGAACATATAGCTACAAATAAGGAATTATTATTTGTCCTCTCTAGAGGACTTGTCAACGAATGAGAGAAGAAATTAAAGTATAGGAGTGTAAAGGAGGAGGCATGAATGAGAAAACAGAAAGGGGAAAAAAGATTATGAAAACTCTACTCTTAAATTGAATGTTAGGTAAAATATAGAATCATGAAGAAATCATGGAGCGATCATGAAGAAGTAGTCATAGATGCATAAGGTTCAAATGCACTTCTGTGTATTGTAGCTACTGCTGTCATTTAATTATTTGTATTTTCCTGTAGGATGAAAGAAACTTTTTAAAACAGAAAGAAAGAAAGTGAAAGAGATAGAATGCTTTGTTAAAGATGCTAGAAGGGAAGAAGATTTGCTTGACAGCACATAAAGAGTCCAAAATCAGTGGGAGTTAGTACAGATGGGAAGAATTAGATTCATAGAAAGGGGAGATAATATTTTTTTTTGCCCTCTAAATTTTTATGGTCTCTAAAAGTTAGAAGGAAAATTCATCTGGAAAGCATGAGGGAGTGAGGTATAAGAATAGGTCTTGGGAAGGTGGAGATGATAAGGACAAACTGTTACAGAAGTCCTCAGAAGTCCTAAGTTACATGTTATAATGCATTTTCCCAGCAAAGTCTTTCTCTGTTTCCTCAGTAGTTTCATGCCATGACACATAGAATAGCAGAAAGAAAAGAAAAATAGGAATTGGAAGTGGAGGCAGAGTTGGCAGACAAAGCAGGAGTTAGGTCCCTTGAAGAAATTTTGTTAAAACTTGGATCTCATTTTTTAGAGCAGTAAAATGGAGGTTAGAGGTGAACCTATGAATTCCATAAATTCTATGTTAGTATACCTCAGATGAGTCTGAGATCATTATCTGTTACAGGAGAGTGCAAACAGATTCAGTAATGGTGATGTGAATAAAGAGAGATGGATATTCCATGAATGGAATAATTGCTTCTGAAACTGACAAGTAAATGTACTTGTTCTGAGGAAGAAGACAAAGGGGAGCAGTTTACACCAAGATATAACTTGAAAAGCATTTGTTTTGCAATCTCTAATTCTTCTGTTACTTGTCTGACTTGATAGATACAATCTTTATACAGAAGCCATGGTTTTTATCTCTCTGACATACTTTGTGCAAGTATTGAAGTGGAGACCTAATATCTAAATTTACAATGAAATCCTCTACAATTTATAAGGTGTCTTATCCTGTGGTCATCGCAAAGCTTTTACAATGTAATCAAGAGAAGAATCATCAAAGTCAATCTCACAAACTAAATTAAAAGGGACACATTCACATTTGCCCTTTATATCCATGTCGGAGATAGAGAGACTAGGAGGAATTTAAACAGCGTGGCATCATGTCTGTCACAAGCCATATCCTTTGCATGGTAGGGAGGTTATTTTTCAAGGCTACCAGTCCATTAACCTTCACAAGAACAAGAATGAAGCAAAACAAAGAAACACTCCCAATAGAAATGGTATTGCTTCTAATTGTGCTTATATGTCTTACCCTGGGGGTTTGAAGATAGAACAAAGACCTCTCTATCCCCAGGCATGCAAAATGATACAAACACCCGGAAATAAATATATCAAATGTCTGTTGTATATATTGTAGACAAAATCATTATTCTTTTTCAAGAATAGAATTGGGGTTAAGGGAAGTAACAGAGATCAACCCTGCTGAATCTCTGCCTTATGCTGTGATTTGTAACAGGGAGGGCCAAAGCAACAATCCCAGTTTTTTTTCCCCAGGTCTTGGCCTGATCTTGGTTGCTACTTTACCTAGATTCATTTACCTTATATATTTGGAATTTTCAGTTTCATGATAAATGCATTATCAGTAAGCCAAAGGAAAATGATATGATAGGAAATAAAGAGCCTTTGCTTGTTTTTATGTTTCTGTTTGTTTAGAGACAATTGTAATACAGATCGATACCCCTATTTAAGCCAAGCAGTAAATCAGCTTGAAATACTGTATAAGATTTGTGAAAGCAATTTACCACATCATTTTAATTTCTTAAAAATTCTGTGTTTGTTGTATTTGAGAAGCCATAATCACTTGACATATAATGATATCATTACTCATTTTTTCCCATGGACAGTTAAATTACACATTTTTAATAACATTACTTACAAAGTCAAAATATCATTAACTGAAGCAAAGCAAAAACACATGCTAGTTGGTCTAGGATGTAGGTTCTAGTGGGAAAAATTACACGTTCATTAAGCAAGATTAGAATAACGATTCAGTGCACATCATTTAAGCCACAGCTCTTCCACAAATAATAATTATTTATTAGCATGAGATTATATAAAAGGACAAAGTTTTCATCACTGTATGAGAGCAGAAGCACAGAGAGAACAAAACAGATTTGGAAACAGAAAGTGATACATGTGAACATGCAATCTGAGAAGTGTTATATTCAAAACATCTATCCAAAGACATGGCATGGCAGGAACAGGGAGTGCTCGTGAAGACAGATACTAGCACGGGACACTGGAGATCCCTCCTATCCAAAGTTTATCTTTTTGTTTGCTGGATTATGGGGAAGATGAAGGTGAACCTGAGATACTGAGTTTAGGACACTACTCAACATATTTGAAGAATTAATCAGTGTAGGTATATTTCTATTCTACTCTGCCAAAGTAGGTAGGATTGCTTACCAATATAAAACATACTAACAAATAGGATACCACACTAGCACATACATACTGAATATTAAGTTTGGATGGCACTTATACTGTGTACTCTTGGTAGGTAAACTAACCTTCCTAAGTCAGCCAACTGAGAGAAACAAACTGCAGTGAGTTTTTGGATCATTATTTTGCTGCTAGAAAAACTCTTCCAGCCGATAGGAGAATTTAGTCACCTCTGTTTTCTCTGCCTACAGCAGCATTCAGTGCATTTTCAAATATTCTCAGAACAGAGAATTCCCACTGGAGGCTGGAAGGTCTTTCATCACCTAAGCCGCTACCTATCAGAAGCTTAGTTTACACTCAATCCCAACAGCCAATTTACAGGTGAGCACATCTGGAAACACACACATGAATCTGGAGTACTAATTCAAGCATTCTCTAATTGGCATCCTTCATCTTTCTCATTGCCTCCCTCACCTTTTCAGCTCCAAAATATCTTTAAGTTTATGTTTACATAATACAGTAATATCTTTGAATCAAACTACTTGGAATGTATCTATACTTATGACATCTGTAACAATTATGAGCAAAAACATATATGAGTTTAATAATGTACAAGTTATATTGATTGCAAAAGAAAACTGCATTGCTCCTTCATCCCTGCTATCAACACTGAAAAAATATTTTCCTATTTCAAAGAAATATACTTTGTATGTAAATGATAGTGTATATATATATATATATATATATATATATGAATAGCAACTAAATAGTCCTATGTAAAACCCATAAGTAATCTACACAGAGGATTTAGAGTGATCAAATAACATGATTTACTAATGATAAATAAGAGAAAAGTTAGTGATAAGATAAAGAAATATGAGACAATTTTATGCTTTTTAAAATTTTTCTATCTTTTATTAAATAACCTTTGCTTGCAAACTGCCAATGTAGTATTTTTCTTTTCATTGGTGAAAAGCCAGTAAAAGCCAGGTGTGGTGGCGCACACCTTTAATCCCAGCACTCGGGAGGCTGAGGTAGGAGGAGCGTTGTGAGTTCGAGGCTGGCTTCGCTACAATGCGAGCCCAAGGCCGGCCTGAGCTACACTGTGCGACCCTGCCTCAAAATACCAGGGCTGGGAGTTTGGCTCTGTGACTTAAGTGCCTATCTGACAGGTGCGAGGTTGTAAGTTCAATCCCAGGTGCCGAAAAAAAAAAAAAAAAAAGCCAGTAGAAATGCTGTTGATAAAATTGCCCAACATCAGGGAACACTTTTAGTTGTATTTGAATTGTTTTCAACAAGACCTTTTTAAACCATGATTCTTCATTATTCCATATTTTCAATTTATAAGCACAAAATTTACATTTTAAATCAACAGTTTATTTTCTTATCTTTCATGAAGCAGAACTAACTTTAGGGAAATAATATTTTGGGCTTTTTAGGAACATAAAATATTTGAATACCTATGTAAAAATTAAGTTGTAAATAATATAAAAATATTTGTAGATTTGAATATTCCACATGACCTTTTCAAAGCTTAGGTTCAATGCATAAATTCCTCAAAATTTAGAAATGTTCCAAGAATACTGACAACTACTAACTCAGAGTCTTAAATGTTTAGGAATTCTAATACTGCAAGTAATGGGTATAAAGTAGATTTAAAATTGCCTAGCAGCTAGTGTTTCTTCTCACTTAAAGAAATATACTGAATTTTTGTATATACTATGACTCTCTCAACATGATAGAAGAGAAATTTTTCCCACGTTGTTTGTTTTTTTTCCCTTATTCCCTTTCCTATTTTCTCAGTCAAAAGCATTAGTTGGTTTTATGTGACAGCAGTTAGAGGCACCCAGCACGTACTCACCAGCCTGATTAGTTGTGATGCTGACTGCAGCAAACTGTCTTGGTGGGGAGCTCAGCTCCGATACCCCATTAATTGCATCAATCTCAAAGGTGTAGTTTGTGTGTGCCAGGAGGTCTGTCACTGTCACTGTGGTGTTGGTGAGTCCAAACTGTCGAGGGAGGAAGCGGACATTTGGGCTGCAGGGCTCACACTGCTGTACATTCCACCCACATTTTTTACATAGGATGTTGAAGGTAATGTCTTTCCGGCCTCCTGTGTCTAGGGGCCAGCTCCAGTCCAGGATGACCGAGGTCTCATTTATATTAGAGATAACATTTCTTGGTGCGGATGGCGGTCCTGCAAAGTAGTTCAACAAAGATTAATGGGCCTCACTTCTGTGTTCTAGTACAAGAAAAATAGATAATTTACAATAGAGTTGAAAGAGGTAAATAACCATCCTGTCTTTATTATCTGCTTTTAACTCATCCTTAGAGGATCCACAAGATTATAGACACATGGATTCAAGAGCATTGTCCTCCCCGAGGTAGGAATGGGGGAGTTTTCACTCAGGATCGAGGATGCATTCACAATGTCCAGCAAAGGAATTTACCACTAAATTCAATACCTTTGTGAATAGTTATGAAAACTTTTGTATTACTTTTATAAATCTTTGTCTTTTTTCCCTGACCTATGACCAATAGATGGCAAGAGGGAATAGAAAAGTGAAAAAAAACAAATCCCCTGCCTATAACCTCCCCTATCCTGTCAAATGTAATGCAAGTTCTTAAAACAAGATACAAAAATTTTCTTTCTTTTCTGGGGGTCACATTGCAGGAAGTACTTTAAAAACTAATTCATTTTGTGTGATAAATGCTGCATTTTTGGTGAGCCAAGCACGAAGAATGAAGCAGAGAAGCTTTCAGTTTGCACATGGGTAATGGAAGGAAATGGGCAGATGCTTAAAATACACACTCATAAACCAACAAACAAAAAAGCCAGCATAATAACAAAAAGAAAAAACCAAACAAACATGGAGGCATGGGTTGCAGCAAAACTACTCACGGGTACAAGCCATGGATGGAGGGTCTTTGTCTGCTCGGAAGTAATTATTCTCACACCTGCAGTTCATTGAACCCTCTTCATTAGTAGAGCTGTGAGGTGGGCATTTAGTGCACTTCATGTTACCATCCGCAGCCTTGTAGAAACCCGGCCGACAAGCTACAAACAAAATAGGTCTTTTAAAATTCTGTGATGGTTTCGTGAATATATTTTTAAAATATGTAAAACAGATTTCAGAATGTTATAGCTTGAATTCATCATGAATAGAAATCAATTTTTTATTAGTAGAATTTACAGAAGCAAATAATGTGACCCAGTGTTCGTTTTTTTTTTTCTACATACATTTGAATTTGTACCAAATGTTAAGAGAAAAAAGGCCTACAAGATTTAGATTATTTTGGCTCTAGAGAATGATGAAATTTCCAGCTTGTGTTTTCACAGCTTTACTTGGCATTGGATTATTTGTGGAGAAAATAAAGCAAAACTATGTCATCATACAGTCATTCCCTTTTGAAAACATGAGGCAATGTGTGCACTATCTGTGCTGCAGCTCACAGTGTATTGCACGTTGATTTGTTTTCAAATTGCTATCTGTGTGTACAGTTCTGTCCTACAAATTGTAAGCAACTGATGGAAGAAATCATGGCTTCTGGTATATTGTAAGATTCTTGATCATGGTTGTTATGAGGCTACAAATTTTTTTCTTTTTATCTTAAAATTGTTTATTCTTAACTTCTGTGGAAAAGGCCTACATAATGATTGAAATACATTCACTGGTCTGTATCTGAACTACACAGGAAACTACAGGTTGTTTTAAAACTGGTATGCTTATCTAGTGTGAACAAAGTATCTAAAAGTGTACCTTGACTTAGTATAATTGTCTGACATGTTTTGTGCGTTCTTTGGCCTATTAATCTGACTATCAGTCTGTATGTATGATGATCAACTTTATAACATATTATAAGATGAACATGATGCTGCAGAAATAAAAGGATAGGGGGGAGTGAGATGTGTTATGTTCACCAACCAAATCCCTACAGTGAACATAATCATTATGTACTGCATCCATGTGCTAACAAAAGTCAAAATAAAAAAAAAAAAGAAATTCCAACAGGCTGCATATGTTTAAAGTGTGTCATTTAATCTGTTTGGGCAAGTATATATACTTCAGGAAGGTAACAAATATTTCATTACCACACAATTTCTTTATTTTTGTTTCTAATATGTTCTTCCTTTAACATCTATTCCCGGGTAACAATCAGCTTTCTGTCACTGTACATTAGTTTGCATTTTCCAAAATTTCACATAAATGGAATTGTATGCAACATAATCTTTTATGCCTGGGTTCTTTTACTCATTAAAATAGTTTTGAGATTTATTCATGTTATCATGTGTATCCATAATTCATTCATTTGTATTGGTGAGTAGTATTCTACTGTAGAAATCATCATTTATATACCCATTCAACTGCTGATGGACTTTGAGTTTTTTCCAGTTTGAGACTTAAAAATAAAGCTACTATGAATATTCATGTACAGATGTTTGTAGAAACATGGAATTTTCTCCTGTGGGTGAGTACTGAGGGATAGAATGGATTGATCATAAGTTAGGTGCATATTAAAGTTTTTCGGAAATTGTCAAAATGTCTTTGAAGTAAAGTGCATCAAATTATAAGGTGTCAGCTACTCCCTACCTTCAATAACATTGAGTCTGTTCAGTTTTTGCTATTCTAAAAAGTATGTGGTAGTATCTCACAGTGGTTTTAATTTGAAGTTCTTTGATAAGTAAGGAAGTAAAGCATCTTTACATGTACTTTGGGGCCATCTATGTATCTTCTGTTATAAAGTGTTTGAATCTTTTGATCATTTCTTTATTGTAATTTTTTTTATATCCTAAATGAAAATCTTTTGTCTAATGCATGTATTGAGAATATTTTCCCCCAGCATATATTTTGTGTTTTCGTCTTCTTTATGGGATTTTTCCAAGAAATAAAGCTTTAATTTCAATAAAAATCCCACAATTGATACAATTATGAATTGTTATTTGATGAAAGTTCCTTACCAGCTGTGTTACCTTCTTTCTTTCTGGATATATATATATATATATATATATATATATATATATGCATATATCATTGGTTTTTTTTTTTGCAGGACAACTGATTGTCCAGTGTTGATTATAGCTTACCAATTAGTAGTCACACTGTTTACTACTTTTACATAATTATGACTCATTTATATAATTCTCATTTAGTCTGAGAAAACCCACAATGTTGTAGTAATTTCATTTGACTCATTTTATAATATGTTTGGAACTGAAATCTCAGTGAAAATCCTAATAAGAAGTCTCATGACATTTCTTTAAGGAAGAAATTCGAGATTTAAATTTGAGATTTCTTCCCGATCACCTTTGGGAGTCAGTAAGTTTTAAAACTCAGTTTCAAAGGAATATTGCTACTTGATAGTTTTTAGCACTTTTGCACATACTAGACTAAAGAGTATCATTGAATTCCAGAATTATCTCCTGTCAATTTCGTACTGCAAATAAAGTATATTTGTATCCAGGAAAACAGCCTGTGTGAATGAATCTTAACTTTTAGGACCATTAAATGCATTACTCAAAGGTAATACATTATATGAAAATACTTTCTTACTGAAAATTTCTGGAATAAAACAAGAGATGTACACTGCCAACAGAAACTTGGTATTAGAGTATCACAAATGGATAGCAGAAATTAATCTGCCTTGTTATTTTCTACTTCTTACTAAGAATGACTGCTCCAAGTTCATTAAACAACGTATTGAAGAATTTTTTGTATTACATTGAGATCTACTCAAATAAATTCTGCTGTCCTAACCATACATTGTTTATGTTCATAAATTTTTAACATTTTACATAAGCACTGGTAAGAACTTGCACTCATATTTCATATTCTATTGCCACAGGGGAATGATATAAAATGTATAAGAAAAATTCACTTAAATTTTGGTTTCAATTTAGTTCATCACTGAGTGCCCTTAGATTTGAAAGCAGGCATTGCTGAGTCTTTAAAAAATTAAGTTGCTTTATTCCAAAGTACTCTGTTATTTTGTTTTCATGTAAGATTACCTGCATATTTTTGTTTGAGGCTTTTATGGCTTAAACATTTGGCATAAAGATATTCAATAAATAATTATTTTAATGTTGACGTTATAAATGGCTACATGACATTTTTAAGCAAAGACAAGACAACTGCATAATTACTTTTTAACTACAGCACAATTTATCTGGATTACTGATAGTAGCTTGAAGGTAGCAACAAACTGAGAAGTTAATGTGATTCAAACAAGTGACTAGATTTTATTCAATGATTATATACTAGTAAAAAGATTTTGTACAAATATGACTCAATAATAATATTAGAGATAATAGGAATAGGTAGACACATATACAATTTAATAAATCCTTGTCAGTTGTTGACTATTATTATACACTTTGATACCCATAAAAAATCCTTAATTTCATCCATATCAAAATGGGCCTTGCAATAGAAAACAGGTAGCAGGCATTTAATAGATCACATTGAGCGAGCACTCCAGTTTGATTGGGTAGTTGGTAGATACTCCTTGGAAGGAATGTTATTTGACAGAGATCATAAGAACGTGGTAGAAGCTGGCAAATAAGAATTTTAATTAAAAACAAAAATAATCAATATAAAATGACAAGTTACTATGTAGAGAAAGCAGAAAGCATTGTGGATTATTGATTCAATGTCAAAACTCACTTTTTGAGTGTTAGTAGAATTCTAATTCCTCAAGAGAAGTTAATTTATAAGTGTGAGTCCCTGTGCAATCAAAGCCTAATTAGAATTATGGGGATGATGATGAAACCCTGGAATTTTTGAAATATTTCAAATATTAGCAGATATTTTGAAAGAGATTGAACTGAGTTCCTTTCCTCCCAGGTGATACATAATGGCCTATCTCAGTTTTAAGAACTGTTTGAGCATTACTTTCCAATAAAAAAGACCACCAAACAGGGAAGAAATGGACACGTGACCCATTTCTCAATAAGCCTGGTGAATTGATGTAATTCATGTAGAAGAGGATAAACTACTTGAGATAAAAATTGATGGCTTTAAAAGTATGTTTAAAATAACTTCAAATCTCCATACATTCTGAGTCCAAGTGAAAATGGAATATCCTAAGATTGCCACAAAAACACTGACAAATCTGCTTGTTTTACCAACTTCCTAACTTTGTGAAGCAGGGTTTTCTGCAGTGACAGCAGCGACAATGCGATTTCAGGCTAGACTGGGCAAAAGCTACACACTTTGAGTGACACTGTCTTCCAGCAACTTTAGGTAGGGCCATCTAGTCCAGAAAACAAGTTCAAGGCTTCCACTGCTTCTACATTATGTTAAGTTGTATAATTATTTCATTATACATTATAATGTAGTAATAATACAAATACAATGTACGATAGATATAATATTCTTGAATCATCCTGAAATCATCTCTCCATCATAGTCCCTGGAAAAATCTTCTAAAGAACAAGTCCCTGGTGGCAAAATGGTTGGAGAGTGCTGTATTAGAAAACACCATTTTTTTTTTAAAGATGAGAAGAGTAGACAAATATATGTATGCATGTCTAGATTTATACAGTGACAAGTTTTAAAATTCATAAACAAAAAACAACTCCACCTACATAGCTGCTGGTTTACAGCAGCTATGACGGCAATATTTAATTAAGGTTTATACACATATCAAAACCCACTGTCTAATTTTTTTGTTTCCCTTTGTCATCCAATATTTAATGGTCCTTTCAGTTCAATGCTTGTAAAAATTATTCATAGATTTGATCTCCTGTGTAATAAACATTACAATGTTTTAAAACTGGAGAATTTTCCATCTTTTAAAATGATCTCAGAGGTGTTTTCTCTATGTTAGTAATGGAGATTTTTAAACTTGTGGAAGAAGCTCTCATCTTGTACTGTGTATACTGATAAACCAGTTGTCAGATGATCCATGAGTCTAAATTAATATCCATTAAAAATGAAAACAAGACTTCCTAGAATTCAACTTGCATGTTATCTGAATATTCTAGGATTGAGATTGGTTCATATAATGCTTGCACTCACTTATGTTGACCAAAGTAGTGGTTGATCTTCCATTTTTTAAACCCAACACTTCAAGGTTTTTCCAGTAGGTTAGGGGAGGACTACTATATGATGATACAGAAAATGTAGGGTTTGATGCAGTCTTTTCTACTGAAGAGATGTTTTCTAAAATTCAATGATAATATGTTTTCAAACATTAATGAGATGACTGAGATAGTGTTTTTATCTTCTATAAATGCCTTGGATTTCATTTTGAGTAATTATGCATCCTCAGGTTAAATCCTGAGCCATACAGAAACAGAAGAGATCTGTTAATTTTATATGCCTTGTATCTTAGCACAGTGTCTAGCATCTAAGCAGCTGATGAGATACATTTTTAAAATGTGTAATTAACTTGCAAGCAATAGTCTTTTCAAGATTTCAAACTCCTAATGTAAGAAATAGCTGGTCTTGACTAAGTTGTTTCTAAAATCCTTCAGTCTGGACATTTTAAAATGTCAATATTTTGTCCCCAAACTTGTAAAATTGCTAACACTAAGTAGAAAAACAAAACAAAACAGAAGTATTCTAGTGTTTATCTTTGTTCCAAGAAAGAAAATTAGCCTTTTGAAACTATGGAATCATATATGGCAACAACAAAAGCACATGAAGTTCTTTCTTGACTTAAAAGTAATATACAGTATTTGAAAAAGAAACAAAGATTATTGCAGTGTTTTCCTGTACCCAAGTGGTATACTGTTCAAGGACACACTGATTTTTATGGTTGGATGGATTGATAGGTAAATTGCCTAACAAACAAATAGTTTCCTATTAATATATTTTCATGTTAACCAATAACGTTATGAAACTATACAGTACATTTTAGAGAAGAATAATTAAAAGTTTGGGAATGTCATGAAAATGAATAGAAGTAGAAGCAAAATTTGCTGAAATTCGATAAAAATATTGACATTAACTTTTATTTTTTTAAATATCAATGATCATTTTCTCTTTTAATGAGAAAACTGAGTCTCATATTGAAAATACAATTTAGAGAGCGAATTTTCTTTCTGCTATCCTGCAGTGGAAATTTATTTCCTCTTTTGTGTAACCTGCATTTTAATTCTTCTATTGTAAGTGTTGAGTTCGTAAAGGTATGCCAGGACATTCTTTGAGAAAACCAAAAAAAAAAAAAAAAAAAATTTTAAATCTCAAAATGGGCCCCAGTAAAACAAATAGAGTAAGACCTCTGACAAACTAATATTCTATTGAGAAACACTAAGGATATGAATTAGATAATAGAAGGAAGTCAAAATAATACTAATTTGTAGTGGATAAATTAGAAATATTTTGGGAACCTGCTGACTCCATATTTATGAAGGAGAAACAAAAAACAGGAACTTGGGCCTCTGGGGATGGAGTATAAAATAACAAACTTCTAGCTCTGGGAAATAATAAAGGAAACTATGAAATAGAGAGTACTATGAGCATTACCTATCCAGTGACTAATACTTATAGAAGAGCTTGGAGATAGAATCTTGGCCTTGTTCCCAAAGCACGTAGCACACTTTTTCCTCCAAGTTGTAATTGATGGGTTTGAGCTATGCTGATACAGAGCATGGTTAAAGTTACCTTACTTACTGAAAGTAAAACAAATGCATTTAGTAAACCATGGTGGCTACTGCTGAAAGAAAGTAGACAGCCTTTCAGTTGCAAAGAGAATTTTGTGTCCATTTGACTAATGTGGTTGACTTTTAAAAGAAACATGGTCCTAATTAAGGGTTAAAAGGCTCATTTCAATTTGAATTAACTTTAAATTAAGAAAATAAAGCTGTTGGTAAATAGGCCCCTTTTAGTATTCAAATCTTAGCTCCATATAACAGGGCTATATTACCAATTCCCAGCCATAAACACAAACTAATGACCAGAACCAGCACTGACTAAATACATGATTTCCTGGCCTGGCAATTCCAGGCCTGACAAGGTCTATTTCCCCATACAAGGTCAAAGCGACTGTTTATTCCCAAAATGAGCTGCACTCCACAATCTTACAGGAACTCTATTCTTTGCCATCTGAATAGGGGTACAATGCTTTGAGGCAAAGCCCAGGCATTTCAATACACTGGAAATGGCTACTTTCAGTCATTAAACCTTGCCTGCAATGTGCGGCATTTACAATGTGATCAAGTGTTTCCTTCTTCTGTTCTTCCATTGTTTAATAACAAAGGTTCAAAGCAAAATGCCTCCACACCACTGAACACAGCAGAATCAATCACAATGTACTGTGGTTCAAGCATAACTTATTAACAGGACTTCACTGTGCTGATGAGATTTTGCAAGACATGTGCCAGTAACACTGAGAGAGTGCTAGAACATTCTAACCACCAAGGGATTGCTAGAACAACCCTTGGTCCTAGAACGTGGAATTTTGCCAGCTTTTCTGCTGTCAGTTTTAAAAAAGAATTGTGCACACTAAGAGCAGCAGTAGTGGAGTTTTTCTCTTCTTTATTACTCATACTCAGAAGATGAAATAAGTTAATAGGATTTTGTACATGATAGCATATATTGAGGAAGCGATAAAGGTAAACATTTTTAAAGAGATATCTTCAGGTGAATGTCAAAATGTCTCAGTTTAAATCTAAATTTAAGATTTATTAAGAAATAGCCAGAGAAGCTTTTCAGAAGAGTGCCAAAAGTTTTTTTGGACCACAGAAAAAACTCTTCCTAGGGGGTATTTTGGAGGTAGAAATTCACGTCTATTCCTAAATACTTGCTATCATGGATTGACATTTCCCACTTAGCACTGGAGTCATTCCTAGAGGATGACAATTGATTGCAGCCCAATATTTATCCTTACAATTTCATTTTAGAAAAGCAGAATTGGCGTAACTGTTGAATATGGAAGATACAATATCATCCACGATAGAGGCCTGAGATACACGTGATGAAAACCTTAGATGTCATCATTTCCAAAGGACCTATTTATATGATTGCACAAAGAACAGTCAGGTCCAGTGTCTATTCATTTATACAAAGATATATAAATAATGATATTTATAATATTGTAAACTAGAAAAAATGTTTTTTTAAAATTTAGAAATTAGTTAAATAAATAATGCTATATTAATGCACGTTCAGAAATTATACTATTTTCAAGATGGTGGTAATATCTCACATGTTCATAAAATCGTTCCAAGAAAAAGCAAGATAAAATAGTATGTGTATATAACCATGTTTTTATTGTTTTTCTGAGTTTACTTAACTATCAAATATGAACATTAGTAATTAATGACAAACTTCAAAATATTTTAGAAGCAAAAGTTTATTACACAGACAGAATAAAATTCAGAACACTGTAGTAAATAAATGTGTATGTATATGCATTTATCTGTATATAATTTACCTTTGGTAACATATTGTGTACAGATAAAGTACAGAATTAAGTATGCTTGCTGTATATGAGGCTAAAATGTAGATATTAATACACTGCTAGACTCTGTTTACACAACCACCCCAATGCACAAACACATGATTTTTATTGGGTCTTGTTTCTATCATACTTAATTTTCACCTTTTATCTTTCTTTAAAAAATGCTACTTGGAATTAAAGTACGATCCATTGAAAACTTTGATAATCTTGTGCATTTTACACTTCTAACCTGAAGTACTTAAAGCTCATCATGAAAAAATTTATAGAAATAATAGTACAACTTTTAAAATACAGGTTTTAAATAAAAATATATGAAAGGGGAAAAATTTAGAAGGCAAAAAGACAAAATAATGTGATTTCTGCAGGACATAGAAATCTTTGTTCTCTTACTTTCATTATTAATTATCTATTCTGCAAAAAAGACGGCCATATGGAGATTTTAGACATGGTATCATCACTTTTTATCATGTCAGAAATTTTTAAAATTCATTTTATTATTTAGGTAAGATTATGTAAAATTGTCAATTTATATTTTGAAAAAATAAGTCTTCCAGTTTATACCTTAATCCAACTGCAATGTTTCTACTATAGTATCAATTTTTGAATTTTGTAAAAGACTAATAGGATATTATGTTTTAAAGGCCAGTGGACTGGATTCCAGGAAGACAAAAACCAGCACCTCTTGAGAACTGGCCATGCTGGGTATGGGAGGATCCAACAAGAAGACAACTACATAACCTTCCTGGTAAGCAGCGCAAGCAGTGCAGATTCTAGGAAGAGAAAAATCATCAACTCCTGAGAGCCCACCATGCTGGGACTGGGAAGATCCAACAAGAAGACAAGTAGCCAGGCTTCCTAGTAAGCAGTGCAACGGGTTCCAGGAAGAGAAAAGTCAGGACCTCCCATGAGTCTATTGGCACATGGGCTAAGAACCAACCCTGCAATCCCCACCCCACCCCGTAAGCAACCCACTAGTTCAGAAGACTGGCTAAGTTGATAGCAACTAAGGTGCATAAAGCAACTAAATGCATGTATTGGTTGGTTGATTTTGCAGCCTGGGGCCAGCAGTCTGAGCATCTCTTGGGAGGATAACAGTATGCAATATAGCAAATATGGGGGATTTCCTTCTATCTTGTCATTGAAATCCAATATTGTCCTCACCATTTTGGTTCATTCTGATTAATTGTTCTGCTTTATTCAATATTGTGCTTTGATTGGTTTTCTTCTGGGGCTTTTTGTTTGATTATGCTATAGCTGATGGAATGGACAACTAATGTGAAGATAACAAGATATACTATAGTAGCTATTGTTTTCCTAGCATCCTGCTTTGAAGTTCTGTACCAATTTTACTGCTTTGTTTGGATTGGTTTCGTTCTGTTTTGTTTTGTCAAATTTTACTATCTTTAAAATAAAAATTTAAAAAAGCCAGTGGATTTAACATAAGCCTACTTTGTGTCACTCATTCATTGCATATTTACTTTACTACTATATAACATTACCAACTAGTGGAAGTTTGATATTTTAAAGTAATATTTGCTTAAATTCATGGTTAAAATTTTCATAAAGTAGCAGAAAAATAAAATGAAATAAGTTATTGTATAATTTAGAATCTGTTATTTTCATTTGTTTTTGTATTTATAGTAGGTTGTTTTTCCAAGGCATAAAGGAAAATTCGATTTTAAGATATTTTAAGATATTCTGTAAGTGGATAAGACTGTATTTCACAAGGAAAACATTTTTGAAGTATAAGTGCCCAGAAGATGAGGAAAACCATTAGCTTAAAAAGTACTTAAAAACAGTGAAAATAATCATACTGTTTGAGAAATTGTGTTTATAGTTACATATAATTGCATTTTATACATACTACTTGAATTTTATATAAAATTCATTCTTCTTAATTATGGAATAACTGTTCTATAAACATATGAATAAAAGTTCCAGGCATATATGTTACAGGACCACCCTAGATCTTAACTTCTTCTAAGTACTGGAGTAGTATGAACTTCCCCAGGTACCCTTGGTAAAGAAGTCCCGTGTCTTTTTAGAGTTGAAGCTAAGGCCTTCACAGTTTCCTTGGCAGCCTCTTCATGAGGCCATTGAGGCCTTAGGCTCCTCTCTTACACCTGGCTTTGATTCCTTCAGCATGAGTTGCCTCTGAGAAGCTTTGCTGGGTCCCATCTCTCAGTCTGTGGTTCATTGTGTTTGTTAGTGAAGCCTGGGACCAGTGGAAGCATCAGGAAATGAGCAGCAAGAGTGATGAGGATGAGAATTAGTGGAAGAGCTTGATGAAGGTATTCCAGGAGATGCTGGAGCCACGAGATATTTTCAACTTTATCTTCCACCCCTACCTTTTGAACCAGAGAGGACATGGAAATGCATCTAATTTCAGAGTTTCTGCATGTCTCCCAAGCATCCATTAGAGAATTCTGAGCAGAGATTCAGAAAAGCAGGCTGACCAGAGGTCATGAGATGATGAAGTTAAGAACTGACACATTGCAGGACCTGCAACCAGCATGGGAACACTCAGGTGGTAATCAGTCCTTTTACCTCAGTTTTCTTTCTTTCTTTTTTTCCCGTCTGGTCTGTTTCTTTTCTTTCTTTCTTTTTTTCTCTTTTTTTCTTTTCTTTCTTTTATCCTATCTTTTTTAAATGACTAGGGAGAACTCCAGCCACAGAAAACTAATCCCATCCCCCAAACCCAGAGACCAAGTTCAGATAATCTCTCCAACGCTCCTTCATTTTTTTCTTTCCTACCTCCTTTTCTAGTTTTTCAAACTTCATATGACCCTCCTTTGACCTCTAGCCTCCCTTCTTCTTCCTTCCCAGTTATCAATGTTTTATGCATTATCTTCCCTAAATTTCACCATCACAGGGTGAAACCACTCTACCAAGGGGAAACATTTCACACACAAACTCATAATTTATGGTGAATTCTGTTCTGTAATGGTAGGCTTTGCTTCTATGATCTAAAGTATAAAATCAGTAGTTACCACAATTGATCAGTTTGTGGATTATGCTTGAATCTATTGTTAGTGCCAATTTTACTACTTTAGTTAGGTTTTCATATCTGTTGTAATCAGTTGTCTTCCCCTGTATAACAATAATTAGAAGTCTGGGGTAATAACATCACACAGCCTTTCATAAAAGGACTGGGGTGCCAGAGACTAAGCTCAGTGGCGTAAATGCCTGCCAGGCAAGTGCAAGGTCATGAGTTCAGTCCCTGATACAAGAGAAAAAAAAAAAGATCAGAGACTGAGTCAAAAGACAACAACATCCTGGGAAGGTAGGGTCTTGGGACAGACACAAACTAAGAATTTCTAACACAGAGAAGACATCCATGAAGAATAGACTTTTCCTAGAGAGGTCTCAATACTAGTGATATAGCTACCTACTATAAAATCCCACAAGGATCATCACAGAAAACAAAATAAAATTTTTTGAGATAGAAAATGACAAGACAAAAAAGCAAAATGCAATCTCAGGCATACAGACCACCCAGAACAAGTCCAGGTGACACTGACATAGGAGAAACTGGAAGACACACAATTGAAATTTCTGAAATGACAGCAATCAAAGTAAAGAAATAATCCATGAGGCTATAGAGGAAACCAGAACAGAAGTAATCTCTCAGGTAAAAAAAAAAAAAAAAAGAAAAAGAAAAAAGAAATCTCGGCATTTATAAAAGAATTGCTTAGCAAGTCTAGAATAGAGGCAGATTAAAAAAATAGATGATGATAGGAAAAAGGATGGAAACCATGAATGATCAATATAGGAAAGAAATAGAATACATGAAATGGATTCATTCACATATTCAAGAAATGAAAAGTTTTGTTGAAAGCTGGTAAAACTGATTGAATGAAATTGAAGACAGAATTTAAAGTCATCCTTGTGGCTAGTGATAATGGTAGGAAAGATCTCTTGAAAATAACAAAAGATCAGGAAATAACAATTTAATAGCTACCAGATTATGCAAAGAAAAATAATGTAAGAATAGTCAGTGTCAATGAAGAAGCAGAAGTCAACTCAAATGACATAAAAAAAAAAACTATTTGCAGAAGAAATAGCAGAACATTTCCCAACTATGGGAAAAGAATCTGACATACAGACAAGTGAGGCATATAGAATTCCAATTAGCCATAACCAAAATAAATTTACACCCAGACATATAATAATCAAGATCCAAGAAATTCAGTGCAGTAACAGAATATTAAAACCTGTCAGAGAAAAGAAACAGATCATGTATAAAGAAAAGCCCATCAGAATCACGACGAATTTCTCAACACAAATCCTCAATTCAAGATGAGTTTGGAGTGATGTATTTCAAGTCCTGAAAGAAAACAACTTTGAACCCAGATGGATGTACACTGCAAAACTATCTTTCAAAATTAATGAAGAAATGAGATACATCTATGACAAAGAACTACTGAAGAAATTCATGACCACCAAACCAATGCTACAAAGGGTGCTGAAAAATATTCTAGACAGAGATAATAATGAACCCAATTTCAAGAACACCAACAGAAACAAACCATCAAGCAGAGAAAGCAATTAAACGGAGGGTAAAACTAGAGTGCCAACAGTAGGAAAATAACATGACAGAGATAAGCCAATATATATCAGTTATAATCATCAATGTAAATGGCCTCAATTCACCAATCAGAAGAAACAGACTGGCAGAATGCATCAATAAACAAGATTCAATAACATGCTGTATATAAGAAACACATTTAACAAAGACAAAACTTATATAGACTAAAAGTCAACAGGAACCTAGAAAAAAGCAGGGATAGCTATTCTGTTGACAGAAATGTGAACTTCAAATCAAAAATTATCAAATGAGATAAAGAAGGTCACAACATACTTGTTAGGGGAAAACTTCAAGAGGAAGAGTTATCATAAATATATATACACCAAATACAGGAGCATCCAATTATATAAGACAAATATTGATAGACATGAAAAATCAAATAAGCAATAATACAGTTATAATGAGGGACCTTAATACCCTATTGTCACAAAGAGACAAATCAACTAGAGAAAACAATCACCAAAGAAATAACATAATTGTACCAAACCTATTAACAAATACACCCAACAACATCCCAACATACGTTCTTCTCAACTGCACATGGGACATTTGCTAAAATAGAACATATACTAGCTCAGAGAACATACTTAAGTAAATGTAAAGGAATTGAAATTATCCCATGCAGATTATCTGACCATAATGCAATGAAATTGAAAATTAATGATAAAAGAAACCACAAAAACTCCATAAATACATGGAAAACAAAGAACACCCTCCTGAACAACCAATGGGTCACAGATAAAATTAAAGAAGAAATTAAACAATACCTACAATCAAATGAAAATGCAAATACTGGAATCTATGAGATGCAATGAAAGCAGTCCTAAGAGGGAAATTTATAGTAGTAAATTCTCATATGAGAAAAATAGAATGAGCGCAAATATAATTGCACTTCAAACTTCTACGAAGAGTGAGTTAAACACAATGCATATACAAGACAGGAAATTATAAAGATCAGATCAGAAAATAATATAATTGAAACTAAGAAAATATTAAAAAGAATAATGAATCAAAGAGTTGGTTTTTGAAAGAATAAATACAATTGGTAAATCATAGCCAACCTTATAAAAAAGGAAAAACTCAAATATATGCAATAAATGACTAAAACAGTGAAATCATTAGAGATTCTGTGAAAATTAGAAGATCATCAATACCTATTTTGAAAATCTTTACTCACATAAGATAGAAAACACATGCAAGTAAAGAAATGCACAGAATTCTAGAAACTTATGAATTACTGAAGCTGAATCAAGAAGATATAAAAATTCTGAATAATCCAATATCAGTTAATGAAATTGAAAATGTAACTAAAATTTTACCAACAAAGAAAAGTCCAGGTCCTGTTGGATTATTGGCTAAATTCTATAAGACATTTAGAGAATATTAATATCAATAGTCTTCAAACTCTTCAATAGAATTGAAAGGGAAGCAATTCTCCCTAACTCATTCCTAGAGGCAAGTATTACCCTGATATCAAAACCAGAGAAAGATACAACCAGAAATGAACATAGACACAAAAATTCTCAATTAAATAGTAGAAAATAGAGTGCAGCAAATCATTAAGAAGATTATAGAACATGACGAAGTGAGATTTACCCCAGGAATGCAGGGATCATTCAACATATGCAAATCAATAAGCATAATACACCATATCAATAGAGTGAAAGACAAAAATCACATGATCACCTCAACAGACGTAGAAAAAGCTTTTGATAAAGTCCAATGCTCATTCATGATAAAAACTATGGAAAATTAAAATAGATGGTCTCTACCTCAATCTGATAAAAGCCATCTATGACAAACCAAAGGACAACATCATACTAAATGGACAATAGCTGAGAAGTTTCAATCTAAAATCAGGAACAAGACAAGGATGTCCACTATCACCACTCCTACTCAATATAGTTCTGGAAGCATTAGCCAGAGCAATTAGCAAGAAAGAGAAATAAAAGGAATAAGGATATGAAGGAAAGAAGCTAAACTATCATTATTCACAGATGACATGATACTTTACATAGAAGACCCAAAAATGCCACCAAAAGACTTCTAGAACTAATCATAAAGTTCAGTAGTGTAGCTGGATAAGAAGTCAAGGCTCACAAATCAATAGAATTCCTGTACAGAAACAGCAAACTCACTGAGGAAAAAATTAGAGTAACCACACCCTTCACAATAGCACCCCAAAAAAGAAATACTTAAGAACTAATCTAACAAAGGAAGTAAAAGATCTATACATTGAAAATAACACTGCTCTGAAAAAAGGGATCAAAAAGGATATGAGAAGATGAAAGGCTATCTCTTGCTCTCAAACAGGAAGAACAAACAAGGTGAAAATGGTTATACTACCCAAACTGTCATATAGACTTAATGCAATCAAAATACCTTTAGCATACCTCACAAATCTCAGGAAAACATTCCTAAAATTCATTTGGAAAAGAAGAGTCCTGGAAGAGCAAAAGCAATCCTGGGTAACAAAGGGAAGGCAGGAGGCATCACAGTCCCTCATTTATACTACAAAACTACCGTGCTAAAATCAGCATGGTACTGGCAAAAAAAAAAAAAAAAAAAAAAAAAAAAAAAAAAAAAAAAAAAAAAAAAAAAAAAACAACAAAAAAACCTGGGGATCAATGGAATACATTAGAAGATGCAGATATAGCTACAAACTTAGCCACCTAATCTTTGACAAGGGGCCAAACATGTTCACTGGAAGAAAGATAGCCTGTTCAATAAAAAGTGCTGAGAAAACTGGCTTTCCACTTGCTGAAGACTAAACCTAGACCCGTGTCCATTACCATGCACTAAAGTAAAGTCAAAATGGATCAAATATCTAAATATTAAAGCAAAAATACCAAATTCACTGGAAGAATGAATAGGTAGAAATTTCAAAGACATAGATGTAGGCAGAGATTTCATTTAAAAAAATAACCTACACAGGAAGTACTTCAAAGAATCAACAAACGGGATCTTATCTTATTAAAAAGTTTTTGCCCTTCAAAAGAAATCATCAGCAGAGTAAAAAGAAAACCCACAGATTAGGAAAAAATTTTAGCCAACTGTCCCTCAGACAAAGGACTTCTATCTAGAACACACAATTATTGAAAAAAATCAGGTTCCCCAAAATTCAGAGACATAATCCAAAAATTAGTATCTGCTATGAATACACACTTCTCAGATGAAGATATACAAATCATCAATAAATGTATGAAAAAATGTTCACCACCACTGGTCATTCAAGAGGTGCAAATTAAAATAACACTGAGATTCCATTTCAACCCAAAAGGAATGTCTATCAAGAAATCAACCAATAAGAAATGCTGGAGGAGCTGTGGGGAAAAAAGGAACACTTTTCCACTGTTGGTTGGAATGTGGATTGGTGAATTCACTGTGGAAATCAGTGTGGAGATTCCCCAAAAAACTAATATTAGAGGTCCTATTCAACCCAGTTCTTCATTTTATGGATATTTTCCCAAAAGAATTAAAAACATCATGCCACAGAAAAATATGTGAAACCATGTTTATAGCAGAATAATTTGTAATAGCTAAGTCTTGAAAACAACGCAAATGTCCATCAAACAAGTAATGGGTAAAAAAGAGGTGGTATATTTATACAATGGAATACTACTTAGTTACAAAGAAGGATAAATTTGAGGTTTTTACAGGTAAATGAATGAACTGGAGACCATACTCACAAGTGAAATAAATCAGACTAGCAAGTGTAAATGTTGCATTGTCTGCCTAGTGTAAGAGTCTGAATGAGTAAGTATGATCCAAAATCTACAATATATATTGTTATGCATTAAAAACTGGCGGTCAACTTAGCACCAGCTGAAGAAAGTTAGCAGCATAAATAGAAATGTGGAGAAGAAGAGCAAGGCATTGTGGGTTCTTTCAAGAGTTGCTGTTTCAACCCAATGGTTCTCCCGGAGGTGCTTGTCATGCTGGCTTCCCCAATATGGATTCGGCCATTATCACTGGAGGAGCCTGGGACCTCATCATTGAGAGTGGCTGTGGTTCACCTTGGGGGAGCTCTGCACCTCACATTGTGCATTGCTTCTTGGCTCTGGAGGGGAAGATGTGTGCTGGAGAAGCTTGTCACGCTGGGTTTCCTGACCTGTACTCGACTGTTCTCATCATTGGAGGAGTGCGGGTCCTCGTTGCTGCTGAGGATGGATGTGGTGCTCTTCAGGGCAGACCCACTCCTTCTTTTGAGCATGACTTCTCGGCTCCCATGTAGAACCCTCAACCCACTGCACAGCTCCTTTACCCCGCTGGCATAGACTTTCTAGTTCCACCGCTGACCTTTGGCCTTCCCAGCACAGAACTATAAAATAGACTGGCATGAGTCCTTATTGTGGGCTCTTAGATTCCCAGTTAGATTTGTGGGAGGCACTGTCATGCGTTTTGGGTCTTTAGCTGAACTCATGCAGGACATTGCTGTGGGATCCAGGGTCTTGCCTGAATATTCTGGGTCTTTAGTGTTGTGGACAGATTTTCCTGCACTTCCTTGTGTTTAACTTTGGGTGACCATCATAAAACAGTGTTACAAATTCTGTGTCCTGTATGCAGTTGTTCTCCCTGTAACCCCTGAGTACAACATATATTGTGAAAGGGAAAAAAAACTGCTCAAAAGTAAAGAGCAAGTGGGATGAGGGAAAGGAGAAAAGAAGAAAAAGGAAAAGAAAATAAATAAACATATACACATACAAGATAGCTAAGATAATTATGCTACTAATTTATTATAGTTCATTGAAAAGAATGGCCTGTGTTTTTATTGTTTGAACAGTTTTGCATGCTTCTATCTTATAATCTGAGTAACTTCTTTGAAGTTAACACTATGCAATATATTAACCATTGTTAATTTCCTATTATTTTGTTATGAAATTATCAATGTTTCTATTGTTCTTGTCTTTAAAATAAAATAAATAAATAAAACATAAATATTTCAAAAAAGTTGCCTGCATAAGATTTCATATTTGTATGCCTGCTCTAATTAATATGTCAAAAATAAAAAAAAATAATTCTTCTCAAGTAAAGTACAAATACACAGAAGAGTCTCTAAGGTACCACAGCAATACATAGTACTGATTTAAAATAGAGTTTTTTGAAATTCATTTTAACTGATACATAAAAATATAAAATTGTACATATTAATTGTGTATAATGTAATGTTTTAATATATTATGAAATGTTTACGTCACATTAAATGCATTTGTTGCCCAACTCATCTATCATACATTTGTGGTTAAAATTTCAAAATCCTTTCTTCTGGATTTTTGAATTGAACAATGCACCATGATTAGCTATAGCCATCCCAATGTGGAGCAGTAGTATGTCTTGCTACTAACTGTAACTCTATACATGTTCACTAACATTTTCATGTATTTCCCCCCTATAATCTCTTTAGCATCTGGTAACCACCATTCCATTCTTGATTTTGAGATTCAACATTTGAGAGAGATCACCCAGTCCTTTCTGTGCCTGGATTATTTTATTTAATATAATGATATCTACTCATGTATGTATAAATAACAAGATTTTATGCTTTGTAATGACAGAATAGTATTCCATTATGCATATATACCACACTGTCTTTACTCTTTCTTCAGTTGATGGTTTTATAGGTTGCTTCCATTTCTTGATTGTTATGAATGGTGCTGCAATAAAATTGCAGTGCAGATGTCTCTTCAATATAGTGATAATTTTGGATTAAGATATCACTGAACTTTAAGATGTACTTCAAAGTACACCTTATGATTTTCATTCTGCTCTTTCAATATAGTGCTTAATTTGTAAATAGAGAGGTGAGTATTTTTTCACAGTTATGACTACATTATCCTAGTACTTAATCTTTGAATTGAGAAATACAATAAAAGGAATAAGATTAAGTTCATTTATAAGGAGAAAAAATAAAAAGGCAGAAAAAATAGGAGAAAGATCAAAAAATATTATACAAGAAATTAAAATACATTTGTTTATAGATGGCAAATAGAAATCTTATAGTATGAGCGAGGGTCTCATGAAATATAATGAAGAACGACAGTAGGAAGATGTTTGCCATTTTATCTCACTTAGTCTGGTTATTCATTTCACAGAATTTCAGACTTGATCATCTGTATTCAAAGCTGCCACCTGCAAAGGACTAGAGGAAGAGAAAGGAGAAATAGGATGGAAGCACATTTGTGTTAAAATAGACACACCTGGGGTATATGTGTATGTATTATCAAGGTTGCAACAAGGTTTTCAGTTGTGGATAATTACATTTTCAGTTAATATATGAAATACTGACGCCGCGAACCTCAGGGAAACGCCGGCCAGCCGCGCAGGACACAGAGGTACGCAGCCCAGCCCAAATCAGCCCAGGAACCCAGAGCTGCTCACTGGGGAATTGAGCATCATAGCTGCAGGGACCTGGAGAGCTTGGGCCCCCCCCCACCAGAGTGCAGAGCGCACGGCAGCTCCATTCTTCAGCCGCACAGCTCGGCTCGAGCGTGTGGCATCCCACAGCTCCTGTGCAGACCACGCCACCCAGCAGGGCTGCTCCCGGCACTGTAGGCCTGGGACCTGCCCGGGCCTGCCCCACAGGCATAGCTGTTGGGCCGAGCTTGCGGACAGAACCAGGGTCGGGTCCGCATCCCACGCGGTGCCCAGCACAGCTCCCTGGGACCGGGAGGCCTTCGCCACCACCCAGTAAAGGAGGAGACTCCACCTGCATGCCCCGGGAGGCTGCCCTTCCTTGCTGCGCACGGGACCCAGCCTATCGGTCCCGCGATCCTGCACGCCGCAAGAATCAGCGCGAACCTCAGGGAAACGCCGGCCAGCCGCGCAGGACACAGAGGTACATAGATTCCAGAAGAAAATGACAAAACGAAAGACCAAGAGGCAATCTCAGTCCCCCAGCCCACAAAGAACAAATCCAAGAGATACTGAAATGGAAGACAGTGGGAGTCACACAAATGGACTTTCTGAAATGATAGAAAATGCATTAAAGAAACAGCTTGATGAAGCTATAGAGAAAATCAAAGCAGAAATATTCTCTCAGCTAAAAAATGAAATGAGAATCATTATTAAAGAAATGTTGAGTG
>RJWM01012806.1:20000-55348 GCA_004363535.1 Dasyprocta punctata | reverse complement strand
GTGTGGCCCCACCTTTGAGGCTGTCCTGCTGGGGACCCTGAGTACTACCCAGGCTGCCTCATGACACTCTCCTTGCAGTGATGACCGTAGCCCGGAGGCTTTCCGCACGCGCATTGAGGCAGCGACGCAGATGGAGTCAGTACTGGGTGCCGGTGGAAAGCCCAACTGCCTGGTCATTGATGAGATTGATGGGGCCCCTACGGTGGGCCTCCTTACTGCAGGGCAAGCAGGGGTGGGCAGGCACCAGGGTCTCTGCTCACTACATCCCTCTGTATTTCCCCAAAGGCTGCCATCAATGTTCTCCTGAGCATCCTGAACCGCAAGAGTCCGCAGGAGGCAGAGCCAGGTGGCCCACTTGTGCCCTTGGGAGGGGGCAGGCGGCGCCAGACAGAAGGGGCTTTCTTGACCAGGCCCATCATATGCATCTGCAATGACCAGTGAGTGGGGCGGCCTGCACTGGATGGGATGTTCTAATCTCAGTGATCTATAAGGAGGTGGCCTGCAGCAAATGGGGGGGCCCTGGCCTCTGACGAGTGGGGTGGTTCTGCACTGAATGGGGGGCCTGGCCCCAGCCTTGGGATAGTCTCGCCTGGGCCACTATGTTTGTACTAGTGTGACCACAACCCACCCTTTCTGTAGGTTTGTGCCATCCCTGCGACAGCTGAAGCAGCAGGCTTTCCTTCTCTACTTCCCCCCAACTCTGCCCTCAAGGCTGATACAGCGGCTCCAGGAGGTCAGCAGGGCAGAGCAGGCAGCCAGGGGTTGCTCAGGCGACTTGGGGAAGAGGATGTGGCCTCTGTCCTGGTCCCTTCCCACCTGGCTCTAGGACTAGTTTGGCCTGTGGTGGTGGGCAGTCAAACAGGCACAGGGGCCAGTCTTAGGGACCTATAACCTATGGTTGCCCATTGAACAGGGCTGCTGTTCACCTACCTGTTCCTGGGGAACAGGATGATGGCCATGGGATGGGCCCTTGAGGGTGGGCCACATAGCTCTATGGCACCCTTACATTCCCTGCAGATCTCCCTACGACAGGGCATGCAGTCTGACCCAGGTGCACTGGCAGCCCTTTGCGAGAAGACAGACAATGACATTCGTGCCTGCATCAATACCCTGCAGGTAAGGTAGGCAGTCTGGAGGGGTGGGGTGAGGTGGGTATTGATGGCCTCTAACCTCATTGCTCACTCAGTTCCTGCATGGGCGGGGCCGGCGGGAGCTGAGTGTGCGGGATGTGCAGATTACCCATGTTGGTCTCAAGGACCAGCGCAAAGGACTTTTCTCCGTGTGGCAGGAGGTCTTTCAGCTGCCCCGGGCCCAGAGGTAGGTGTGTGTGGTAGGCTAGCCCCAGTCCATATGCCCATAGTGCCCAGGGTCTCAGGAAGCTGAACCCGTGAAGGTCACTACCACTTTTACTGACAGGCCCAATGTCCATGATCCTGGGGCTATCTGGCTTGGCCTCCAAGGTTCTGTGTCTCCATACCTTTATGGCTCACTGCCCCAAGGTGTTGCTGGGACTCAGGGTACAATTCTGCCTGGCTTCACCAGTCTCTACTACCTGAGCAGGCCCATGAAACCTCAGGTGGGTAGGGGCAGTTGTGTGTCTTCCCTGACTCAGGTTAGAGCCCACCAGGCATGCTGGTTTGGTCAGTGCCGCAAACAGAGTGGGAGATACCCAGGGGCTCCTGGATCTGTGATGTGGAGTTCCTAGCCTGGCTCTCTATGGGTGACCTTCTCTGAGAGGCCCCTACCCATAAAGTCAGCTCACATCAAGGTCTTCCTCTCAAGGCCGGGGAGTTCCACTTAGGGGAATTCCCTAGGTATCTGAGGTCCCTAGTGACTCCGGGGTGACGTAAACATAAGACCTCCAGGGTAGCAAGGGCTGGGAGGGCGTCACTCAGAAGACTGAAGGCAGCACTGCTGGGGTGGGATCTATGAGCCCATCCAGAAGAGTGGGGAGGCCCCCATCCCAACCACAGCCCTTACCTTTCTCACATCTTACAGGCAGCTTGGAGGCCAGGACTCCAGCCTGCTAGCCCACACATTGCTGCCTGGTGACAGGGATGTGGCTTCCCTGACCCTCGCCTCCCAGCGCTTCTACCACATTCTGCGAGTCACCACCTCTGCAGGCGAGCATGAGAAAGTGGTCCAGGTACCTATCTTCACGTGAGCCCTCCCTGGGCTCTATTGCTGAAGAGAGTAGTTGAGAGGGAGTCTAGATGGTGATGTGGTGAGAAAAGGCACAGAATTGGTGAGGAGTAGAGAGGGCACTGGAGAGACCTCTGAGGGGTGTTAGGGACAGGGATAGAAGGCTGTGAGGATCCTTAGGAGCCAGGCGGGGAATGAGAGGGGGAAGCAGGAGGCATGGGTTCTGGCAGTGGGTCATAGGTCCCTGCCTGTTGGCTGCAATCATTTACAGGGTAGGGTTGAGGATGGAGGCCCCTGCTGTGGTCCACATGGGGTTCAGGGCTTGGGAGGGGCTGATTCTGGATGTAGGGTACATGGGGTAGAGACCAGGTGGGGTAGTGTTTTGGTCTAAGCAGGTGGCAGAGGTCCAGCCATGGGGAAACCTTCCCTAAGTTGCCTCCCAATCCTAAGCAGCTTTGGATTAATGGCTGGAAATCCGCAGCATGGAAGGGTACATTGTGCAGCTGTATGGATGAGATTCCTGAGTACAGGGAGTATGGGGCCTCCATGCCCCATCCAGTGGGGGGAGTTTGGGGCTTCCTTGTAACTGTGTAGTGGGGGGTTGGAGTCTGTGCTCCTGGTAGGGTAGACAGAATTCTCACAGCTCAGGGTGAACCCCTTAGGTCCTGGCTATGCTCTCATGAGCTTCCAGCTGAGCTCTGCACCTGGGACTTCAAAAGGTGGACAGAAGGGACAGGTCTTGAGGTGGTGCTAATGCTGGGAGGCAGGTGAGGCTCAGGCTCCTGCTTCCTCCAGGGCCTTTTTGACAACTTCCTGCGCCTGCGGCTGCGGGACTCCAGCCTGGGATCTGTGTGCATGGCCCTTGACTGGCTGGCCTTTGACGACCTGTTGGAGCAGGCTGCCCATCACAGCCAGAACTTCCAGCTCCTACGCTATTTGCCCTTCCTGCCTGCAGCCTTCCATGTGCTCTTTGCCTCCAGCCATGTACCTCGGATTGCCTTCCCCAGCAGCCAGCAAGAGGTGCGCTCTGACTTTGCCAGTGCCAGGGTCTGGCTTCCAGATGGTTCTGGTGACACAGCCCTGGCTTATCTCTGCCCCAGGCCCAGAACCGGATAAGCCAGATGAGAAATCTGATCCAGACGCTGGTATCAGGCATCACACCAGCCACCCGAAGCCGGGCCACACCCCAGACCCTCATCCTGGACATCCTTTGCCCGCTTCTGGACATCCTTGCACCTAAGCTGCGCCCTGTGAGTGCCTTGTGTAGAGCAGAGGGTAGGGTGCCTGGTAGGGGTGTCTCTGGGTTTGCTTAATCTCTCACCTTGCCCCAGGTGAGCACACAACTGTACAGTGCCCGTGAGAAGCAGCAGCTGTCCAGCCTTGTGGGCACCATGCTTACTTACAGCCTCACTTACCGCCAGGAACGTACACCTGATGGGCAGTACCTCTACAGGCTGGAGCCGTAAGTCCCTAGCTCCTGGGTGGTGGATACCTAGGGCTGCAGGACAGGTGCCAAAGCCCACGGCAAGATGTCTGGGGTGGTCAGTCCCAGCTTAGCTTTATCCAGGTGTGACTGGGTTGGGTGTGGGTACATTCAGGGCATAGCCTGGGACCTAAGTCACTAGCATTCTCCCAACCTCAGTATTCACCCCAGTTGCATGACCTCATGAGTGACAGTGATAGCTGTCTGGGTGCTGTGGGCCAGTGTGTGAGGCACCAGAGCAATAACCTTGGGGTTTTGTGGCTTAATGAGGGCTCTAGTATTCAGGATCCTGCATCCTTTGCCCTGCCCGTTGTTTTACTTCCTCTCTGTGTAGGAAGGCTCCTTTATTTTTTTGCTTACAGTTGGGAAAACAGGCTCAAGGCTGTTAATCTCTAGCTGTCATGGGGCTGGGGTATGACTACATTGGGACCTCATCCCCCATTGTAGCTCTCAAGAGTCCCACTGTGTGAGGTTAGAACACCAGGTGGGTCTCTGGCCCTGACCCTGCTGACCAGTGCCATGGTGTCCTGCCCTGCCCCTGAGCAGGAATGTGGAGGAGGTCTGCCACTTCCCAGAACTGCCTGCCCGCAAGCCCCTCACCTACCAGGCCAAGCAGCTCATTGCCCGGGAGATTGAGATGGAAAAGATGCGTCGAGCAGAGGCTTTGGCCCAGGCTAGGGTTGGCGCCCAGGTGAGCTAGGCCCCTTGTGAACCTACCCTGTTGGCAAAGTGGGACACAGGAAGTGGATGCTATCTATGGTGTTGGCTTTGCTCAGCCAGCACTCACCACAGTGTTCCCTGCAGGTAGACCAGGGTCCTCCAGGGCCTGAAGGTCTTGTTGGGGGGAGTGGAGATAAAGGGGTGAGGCAGCCTCCTCTGCGCAACCATGAGCAGCGACTGGAACATATCATGAAGAGAGCAGCCTTGGAGGAGCAGGTATGGGGCAGGGACAGGCGAGGCTGCTGCTGGGGGTTGGGTGGGCTCTGGAGTACTGGGCTGGCTCTGAGGTCTAAGGATGAACCTGTTGGGTTGGGCTGGGATCAATGGGTAATGGACTGAAAAAGGGGTCTTCAGCCATAAGCCCTTGCCCAGGTTCAAGGCCTCCATCACAAAACGTTGGTGTTGTCCCATGCCTTTCCTACCCATCCCCCATACCTGAAACCCTCTTCCTACAGCCTGAAAAGGACTTCTTTGGACGTGTGGTTGTCAGGAAAGCAGCAGCTCCAAGCACAGGTGTGTGGGGGTGGATGGGGGGTCCCCCAGGGGTTGGGGGCAGCTGAAGAGCAACCGTGTGGTCCCCACAGAGATTGAGGCCCCAGAGAAGGATGCAGTAGAGTGGCGCATGGGCACTGCAGTGGGCAGGAGTGAGGTCTGGTTCCGCTTCAACGAGGGTGTCTCCAATGCTGTGCGGCGTGGCCTGTACATCAGAGACCTACTGTAGCCCAGGACGCACAGGGAATGCACCAGGAGGACACGATGTCTGGAGAAGTCTTTATAATAAAGTCACACCTTACACCTGCTGTGTCTGGCTCACAGGATGGCGCACTTGCCCTTCTCCACCCAGGGGTTGTTCTTCATCAGGTCAGGGTTCAGGAAGGGGTCCTTGGGGATCCCATCCTCGATCCATTTGAGGAGCCTGTGGGTGGGGCAGGAGTGAGTACAGGCCCTTGAGACACCTGTCCCAGGAGCAAGGTCCTGCACACAAATGAGATGAAAATGAGATGCATGGTGGGCAGGTGGGGACTCACTCCGGAATGGTCTTGGAGGACATCTCCCTCTTGAAGGCCAGCTGATACTTGAGGCTTTCTACCTCTTTCTTCATCTGGGGCACATCCCACTCCTCCATAGCGTCAGGGGCTTCGGAAGTGGCCAGCCTGAGGCTGGAGGGCATAGGATAGTGACAGTGAACATTTCAGAGATGAGTGGCCAAACTACAATCCAGAACCCACTTATTTATTGCACAGTGCCAACACTGCAGTTAAACTTGAATACTGAGGTTTTAGTTTAGAAAAAACTCATACATCTTGTCTTGAAAGAAAAATGTCTGCCACCACTGGCACAGGAAGAAGCAACATCTGGGGACTGCCACCTTACTACCTACACCTGGGACAAATCCCAGGGCCACACTATCCACTCTTCTGAAGGGCTACAGAGGAGGTGCTGGGGTGCTAGGCCCAGAGTCCCATGGGACCCCACTAATGAAGCCCCATGTGCTCCCCTTCCCCAGCAGAGCTCATTAACAGCACAGCAAACTTTCCATCCTTTGCACCCTGAGCTTCACCAGTCCCAGCTCTGGTCTGGAGAACAGGCTACTGTCTTCCCTGCCTTGGGAGGGTTCCCTGGTGTGCACACAAGGGTTCAACTCCCCCCAGTCATCCCCCCTCCCCCCCACCTTGTGGGGCCCATTTCTGTCAGACCATCAGGCAGAGGTGGGACAAGATTTCAGGGGCAGGATATTGCCTGCTCCTTCTGCATCTTTTCCTCTGCTTTGCATGACAGAGCTCACTCCACGGGCTGGTTAATCCTGGGCTGGGAGGATTTGGCTGCAATTTGCATCTCCGGAAGGCTGGGGTGTGTGGGCTGAGGGTCTGGGGATACAGGCAAGCCCAGGACTCAGGCTGTGGATAGCCTTCCCAGGTGTGGGGGAGCTGACCATGGCACAGCAGCTTGGGGAGCTCGGTGGAGGTGCTGCTGGGTGCGGCTGGGGTAGTGAGGGTAGGCAGCCCTTTGCCCCTCCTTTCCCCGGCTTTTGGGGGCCGGGAGTCCTCCGTTGTTCCCCAGATCCGGCTCTGTGGGCCTTGGAAGAGGGGCTGGCATGGCCTCAGGGCACCTGCTTCAGTGGGTGTTGGGCGTTCCTTGGCCACCTCCAGCCCTGAGCACTGCAATTGCACTGGCCAGGGACAGAAGTGAGAGCCAGGGATATGCATATGTGTCTCTCCTAAGACCCCAAGTTCCCGCGCCCTACCCTCGCTCTTCTCCGTGGCGCCGCACGCGGACAGCCACGTGGGCGCGGGAGCAGCCCGACCCTCTAGCGCGGGCCCCTCCTGGGCTGGGGGTCCTCACCCGCCCCACCAGCCATACCTGCCGCTGCCGCCGCCGCCGCCGCCGCCGCCGCCGCCGCCGCCGCCGCCGCCGCCGCCACCGCCGCCACCGAGCCCAGCCGCCGCCCGCACATCCCGCGACGCCCCCGGCCACGGCGCACGGCGGCACGCACGGCGTACAGCACGCGGCCTCGGCACGCAGCGCGGCTCCCGGCGCTGGGGTCGCTCTGCCGGCCGCCACCGGAGGTGAGGGTCAACCCAGGGACAGGACTGGGTAAGCCCAAGAGCGCTGGGCCGCGGTTCCCTCCCGGTAGGAGGGGTTCTGTCTGTAGACTTACTTTGGAAGGTGACAGCGAGGGCCAAGTAACGACAAGGACTGAGGGATGCGCAGAGTGAGTCTGGGCTGGCGAGCCCCGCAGAGCCCGGCGGGCGCCCCGCCCACTCCTGCCACCTGGGCCCGGGCGCCGCCTCCTTAGGCTGGGCCCAGCTGGACCTCGAACTCGGCCTGCCCAGTGGGTGGGGCAGGCGGTTACGAGGGAGCCTGAGGGGCCAGCTTCCCTTGGGAGGGAGGTGCTAGGGCTCTCTCACTCACTGTTGAGTGAGCACTGGGCTTTCTTGTGCTTCGACCCAGGATCTCAGATCAGTAAATTTTGGCCTCTCTTGGAACCTCTGGCCAACAGAGGAATAGGGACTCTCTGTGGTCTCTGGTGACCCTCATTAGTGTCCGCTGACAAGCATCTGTGGGTCAGAAGGCTTGTACCCACGAGGTCCTGGGATCTGGGCCTCTGCACAAAGTTGCTCCCTGCTCAGTCCCTGACCCCAACTCCTAGGCAATGGTCCCTAAATGAGGCACTACCCGGGGGCACCCATAGTATGAACCACATGCTGTTTTTGGTATGTGAGCAGGCCTGTGCTTGGCTGAGCCTAAGTGGCCTAGAAAGTTGAATTCTTTTTTCAGCCACAGACCCTTTGGGACTCTGCATATCAATCCACTTCCCAAGGCCCCATAATGAGGCCAGGTTGGACAGCTGTCCTGCCTTCCACTTCCAAGACAGCTACGCAGAGCTGAGGGTGTCCCTCTTTATCCTACAGCTCATTTCTTGGTGTCCCCATTCAGCTGCCCTGGTGTGCCTGTGTGCTCTTGGAGGACCTGCACCCTGGGGGCCACCTAGTGACGATACTGCATCCTGGGTGGGGGCCTCCAACCAACAACAGCAGTCTCTAAAGGGACAGATCCAGGCTTCCCAAAGATGTCTACAAAATCTAGTCCCCCTCCCGCCCCCCCGCAGCTTGGACCAGCCCTCATCAGGTGCTTGGGAGCCTCCCTGGGCAAGGGCAAGGGCCAGTGGACTGGCTTTTCTGGATGCTCTTGGACAGCAGTACATGTGGGGACTTCCTAGCACCTCCCCCCATACATCCAGACCCGGCAAGGTGCTCCGTGGGCGATGTTCCCCATCCTCTCAGGCCCCAGGCCTCTCCAGTCATTCAGCAGGCTTCTCTGCTGTGATTCCATGAAATGGGGTCACCCACACTTTTCAGGCCCTGATGGGCATCAATGCACAGCTGGACCAGGAGGCGCTTACAGAACTGGGGCACACTGGGGTGGAGGGATTATTTTTATTGTGGGTTTAGGGGGTGGGAGAGCTTAAAGCCTAAGGCACCAGTCCTCTTGGCAGATGGCTGCTCCTCCTGGCAAGGCGGGTGATGAATATGTCTCTCAAAGCCCTCTGGCCTGTGTTTATTTCCTCTCTCCCTGAGCTCCTCCTAACATTGTGCTCCTTGAGGGTGAAGAGCAGGCTGGGGTGAGGGTCACACCAGAGGTCCCAGGACACAGCAGACCCAGGAGACCCAGAATGCCTTGTATTCAGTGGGATGTGGCAGCATTTCCAACAAGGCTGTATGGGTACACTCTGGGCTCAGACCTTGGACAGGCACCTCTCAGGGATACATCAGTGTACCAGGCACCAAGGGCTTCAGATTGTCTTTTACAGTTATATTGGTCCCACAAATGTCACCCGGGGTGTTTAAACCAAGATGCATGTGAATCCTGGGGTGACCTCCGGCCATATCCAGGTGGGGTGATCATCCCATTGCCAAATCACTAGGAGGAACAGGTGGTTGCCACATAGGGTAAGAAGTTGCTTAGAGCCATGGAGCAGGGCCAGGGTATTGGGGAAGGGAGAGGTCACTGAAGAGAAGATGCCCTTGGGTTTGTTCAGGGCTGGATTCCACCTTCTGCCACATGTCTGTGGGGTTTGCAGTCCTGGCCACACCTGCTGCTTTGGGAGGTCTTAGGGCTCAGAGTAGGTCCTTGTGCTAACCCAGGTAGGTCAGTGGCTTCTGTCCACTCCCATGGGAAGGACCTCTAGATGCCATCTACTCTCGTGAACCAGAAACTCAATTCTAGCTAAGACAGGGACTCTACTATCCTCTTTCATCTTCCTACCCAAGCCTTGGAATGCCCCCCACCATGTGTCCAGGATCAGTCCCCTCCAGTTGGAGTCAGTCCAAGGGGCCCCAGAATCTATACTCCTCAGCTGTAGGCCACAGCGGGGACTAGCTTCAGCAATTCCCAGTGGGAGAGACTTTGGGGAAGGAGAAAGATCGTTTTCTCTTACTGACTAGCTACTGCCATACAGATATGGAACAGCCATCTCACGGACCTCTTTAGGAAATCAGGCCACTAACTGGGCCACCAGGTAAACACACACAGGGCTTCTTCTGTTGGCCTAGAAATGGCCACCCGGAGCTGCAGAGTGCTTGACAGGCCAGAGGTAGGGACAGGGCGACTGGCCATTCTGGACCCCCTTGGACAGCAACTGTATATTGATGACACCAGAGGGCCTCCCCCCACCCACCCTGCTTGAGAGACACCTAAACCCTTCAGGGGTGCTTGGTGGACAAATGGTGCCCTATCCCTCAGGCTCCAGGACTCCCAATTCACTCAGGAGTCCATGCACAGCTGAGCCTGGAGGAGAAGCACATAGAGCTGCCCCACAGTAACCTTAGGGCTTAGGCCAAATCTCTGCAGGATGCTTAGCCCCTCTGGCAGGCAGCCTGAAAGAGGGAGCAGAGGCCAAAGAGAAGGTTCCCTGAGATGCAGCCTTGACTATGGCCTCTTGGGGTGGGATCAGGGATGTGTTGGTCCCTGTGTCTTAGGGTTGTTAGGGGACATAGACTGCCAGGTTGCTGGGGAGGGGCAGTGTTTTGATTTTGGAAGTGCCAAACAGGAGAGGGGGGCAAAGTTCCTCACCTCTGACCCCAAAATCCAAAAGGAGAAAGTGGCGAATGGTGGGCTCAAGCCAAGAAGAAGGGAGCCCAGCCAGCCTATGCCATGGGCCTGCAAAGGCCACGCTGAGCGGGGCCCTGAACCCTGGGGACACGCTGACTGCAGAGGCTAATGTAGGATAGGTAGAAAAATGCCAAAAACCCTTGTATTTCACCAAGTGAAACAGTTAAAAAATCTAGACAGCTTTTATAACATCTTAGAAAAACTGAAAATGATTTCCAAAAATAATTTAGATTAACAAGAACAAAAAATAGAAAATTTCAAGGGAATCATAAATGGGTAGCCCTTGACTACAGCCATGTCCTGACCCAGCTGTGGCAGTGGGGACTCCACACTACATGCCCCTGGACTCTTGTGTTGCAGATCTTGGGGAAGCGCAGCTTCTGTTAACTTGGCACGTCTAGAGCAGCTTTGTGGTCACAGGTAATTCTGATCATCATAGAAAGACTGCCAAAAAACACAGGTGCCTCAGAGCTCACAAGGACCCTAAAAAGCCAAGGTCCCACCAGATGTGGGTACAGGAGGCATGGGGAACTGTGAAGATAAGTCCTGTGCCAGGTGGCTGCACCCCATGGGCCTTTAGACACTGTTCCTGCCTAAGAACAGAGGTTCAGTGTTGGTTAGAGTAGTGGCTACCCCTGCCCCCTGCACATCTGCTCTCTGGAGCTGAACTTTTTTCTCAGCTTGTGAGGATTGGATGGGGTGCTTATTCAAGACCTCAGAATCTTTAATAGGACCGACTGGCCAGGTATCCTGAACACAGGTTAAGCCAAGAACATCAACTAACAAGTTTTAAGTTTCCCAAACACACAATGTTGTTCAGCTAGAGGTGGCAGGTCTCTGTAAGGTCTGTGGGAGCTGAGGAGAAGCATGAATTGCTCACCGCTGCTGGCTAAGGTTGGCTACCAGAGGCTCAAGCCCTCAACTCACGCTGTGCTGTGGAGGTGTCAGTACAGGCCACTTGCCTTCCTACTCCTGGCAGCTTCAGACCATCACATCACAATAACCCCAAACCAGGGACTTGAGTTTTAAAAGAAAACACACACAGATATACACACTCACTCTGGAATAGTGAAGGTTGACTGATTTGCCCAAGGCTGTCTAGGAGAGGTCAGACAGCATTTTACCTTCCACTCAGCCCCCTTCACCAAACAGCAACCACTGCAGGACCTGGAGCTGCCACTTTCAGCCCCACCTAGGCAACTAGTTCTGCCTGAGCACGGTGACCTGGTGCTGCACCCATTAGGCCCAACAGAATTACTGGTAGACAAGTTTGAAAGAGCAGCAGATGTCAGAACTACCCCTTGGGAGGCTGCTGAATTGGTGTGTCCCAACGCTGGCTTTGAGGTCCCCAGACTGTTTCTGAATTTTGGCCAGTAGCCAGGTAAGTGCAAATGCTTGTGAGGTACAGAGGGAGACAAGGTGGAAAGGAGCCCATGGTTTGAAGCCACCTGTCACAATTTGTCCTTGGACAGCAAGGAGTGGGAAGGCCTCCACATCCTTGGGACTGCTGTGGCTGCAGCCAAGCCCTTCTCAGGTCCCAGTGGGAATTCCCAGGCCAGGACTGGCAGTAGGATTTAAATGTCTCCCATGATGTGAACCTCTGGGTGCATAGGGCTGGTGACTATATCACAAACTCACAATGTCAAATAGTACAGCAGTCTTCTCTCACAGGAGAGCCTGGTAGACCACAGAATTTTCTAGAAGAGCAAGTGGAAAAGGAACCACACCACAAGCACATTGCTATATTCTGTGCCTTCCCTGGTGCCCTGCAACTGAGGATGAACCAGGGTCTACAGCTGTGGCCTTACCCTGAAGATAGGGATGTCTTGCTGAGTGGATGATGTCCACCCTGGGTGGCAAGTGGGCACCTGTGGGAGGGCAGAGGGGGTGGAGCTGTGCCCCACTGCCTCCTGCACTGTGCAGGAAGACTGTATACTGGTCTGGTCATATGTAGAGGCACCTGTGGGGTCAGCTTGCTCAGGCTGCTGTTTGCTCTAGGGTGATGCTAGGCAGGGAGCCACAGCACTCTGCCTGCTCTTGGGCACCTAGTGCAGCCAGATGACCCTCCCTGCCACTGCTGAGAGAAAGGGGGGCCAAGTGACCCTCCCTGAAACTGAAGTCTGAGGCCTTCTAGGCTTGGGGTGTTTTGGGAACATTTCCTGCTATCACATTAAGAACCACTATCCTGTGGTCACTGAGTGTTCTTGTACGATTCAAGATATGTGTGGCTCTGAACTTTGTGATGTGAAAACATTCAGGTGCCTGGTGAGCTCTGAGAGGCCCTCTCCAGTGACATGACCCCCATCTACCTGTGTGAGTTTTGGGATGTCATCAGTGCCGTTATGGGCTGCTGATGCCCATGGACCTGCTGGACTGCCTGTTGGCTCATGCCTGTCCAGTTCCAGAACTACCTGAAGCTGACAAGCGTGTGATCAGTGTGGGAGGAGCACCTTTGGGGTGTTATATGTGCAAACAAGAAACTGTCACTAAGCATCCTGCTCCTCCTTGGTTGGTCCCAGGCTGGGAGGATTCAGGTATTGTCTTGGCTGGGCCTGTTTGGCCTTCTCTGTCCAGATGGACTCCATTTACTGCTCGCCCTTCCCACATCTGCTCTGGTCCCCTGCGAGGCACTTGGTCTTCACCTTGAAGCTGGCTTTGTGGACCTCTATAGCAGCTGCTCCTGTACAGGACTCTGACTTAGCATTTTTTTTTTTTTGAGATAGGGTCTCACTGTGCACAAGTGGCCTTGAACTCACTGTGTAACCCAGGTTGCCCTCGAACTTGGGGTGATCATCTTGCCTCAGCTTTCTGAGTTCTGGGATTAGAGGTGGGTTACCACAACCAGCTCTTGTATCCCACCTTGGCCAATAAGCCCATCTTGGAAGCCAGCCTATTGACTAAACTCCAGCTACAGCTATGGACACCACATCACAGGGATTGGGAAGGGAAGTAGAACAAGGCTCCAGTGCCCTCCTTGCCCTGCTGAGCCCTTCCAGGATGGCAGGTTTGTAACTGATGCGCCTACAGAACACAGAATCTGCCAGCTGCTGCACAACCTAGAACCCAGAGAACTACAGCCTGCCTAGAGAAGCCTCAGCAGGAGGATTGGGACATCGTCCATGTAAGACTCTCAAGGGTCATTGTCTGTTTAACACATATGCTCATACATGCATTTGCCACCTGCAGCACCCTCTTGACTTTGCTCACTTCCTGCAGCACAAGAGCAAGGAGAATGAATGAGCAGTGAAGCTGACCAGCTGGAGTCTGAGGCAGAAGTGGACTGTGCTTCTTTACAAAGCCACCAGAGCTGTTCTTCAGGCCAGATTTGACCTCTGGAGAGGCTGCCCTGCTTGGGAACCAAAGGGTTCATTCAGCCAGACCACAGGGTGGCCTCATTTCTCCTTGGTAGAAACAGCTTACCTGTGAGGGTTCCCCAGGATTTCCTCTTGTTATAGTTTACCGTGTCCAGCCTATCTCTCAGGGTCCTTCCACAGCACCTGTGGGACCCTTGCACACTTCTCCTGTGGTGCATGCTGCACACTGGGCCCATAGAGACTCAGTCAGTTTCTCTGCACCACACAGGCAGGCTGTAGGAGGAGACAGACCCTCACCAGAAAGGAAGCGCTCAGGAGTCGGGGCAGTGGAAGAATCTCAGCCCAGAGATGCAGAACAGGTGCTCACACAGCAAATGAAGCACAGCCACTCTACAAATGGAATGCCCCACCCGGACGTAACCTCTAGCTGCAGGCCATCCAAGCTCTGAGAGAGGTAGATGCCACATATTTGTGTAGCCGCCAGGTGGCCAGGGTCATTATCAGGAACCTTGAGAGGGAGGATACCACCCTATGCGCTGCCTAGACCACCCCGGAGTGCCAAGGTGGTGCGGTAATGGTGGGGAGTGGGGAGGATATGCAGGCTCTGCTGCTGTGAGGGCCAAGATGGGGATGGGCAGGAGCCACCTGGGCTCTCTCAGAGGATGCCGGCCGCAGGAGTGGATGGTAGGGTTCCAGTGATGGGGAGACCTCACCCTGAGCCCAGAGTGCTCTGGGGTCTGCTGCCCATTAGCACAGGTGCCATCGACTTCCAAGACTCAGTGGTTTCTGCGTCCTGCCACGGCTGTCACCAAAGTTCGGTGGATGCACTTTTGACAACCTGATAGTCCTCGCAGCGCGCCTGTTCAGGAGAAGGTCCCCGGACGCTCCCTTCCACCTGGCTTGCAAACGACACAACTCTAAACGCCTAAAATTTAAAAGGACACATAATTCTTTTATACGCTTAGATCTTTAGGCTCTGCCTTTGCTGTCTCCACTGAGCAGCGTCGCAGGAACTCAGCCCGGCCGCAGGGACGGGTCCCTGGGGCGGCTCGTGGCCACCTGTCCCTTGTGGGTCTCTCTGCTGCTTCTTGCTGTGAAGCTGGAGCCAGGGGGGTTGGGAGTGTGGCGCGACCGCCCACAAACTCCGACTTCCAGGCGCGAGTCTGCAGTCCCGTTCACCGAGGACTCGTATTTGGGCTGGCCCGCAAGGCCAGACCCCTTCCCCACAGCTAGACCAAGCGCAGTCCAATGAAAACATCGTTTACTTCCGTGTTGGGAGATTTTTTTTTTTCCCCTTCCATGTTAAGACCGGAAGGGGCATGGCGCCCAGAGGGCCGCCCATGTGACGTCACTGCGCACCGCCATCTTGGAGCGGGGCAGCGGCGCTGTAGTGGGTGGAGCGGCCATTTTGGATTCGGGCATGTAACCAAAAACTGGATGCTATCCTAATAAAGCCTAGTAGTAGTCATTCCAGTTCATGGGACAATCATGCTGGGTGGAAGAGTAACGTGCATTTGTGTTAGTTTTCCGCAGTCTTATGTGTTAAGTATTTCGAAGATCAGGAAAGTCCTAGGCCTGTGGGAGTGGATGTTGAGAAGGATGCCAGTCCCTTGTGTGGTTTCCGCTGGTGTCTTACTCACACAGTTTAGGGTAGAAACCCGCCTTGCAGCTGACTATTTACATCACATGCCACAGGTTTCTCTGAAAGCTACTTGTTTTGACTGTAGTTGCCTTCTTTAGTGGACCTATCCCAGTTGACTGTGTCCTTCAGGCTCTCTATATGATTCTGCCCTCTGCAGCCATCCTCAGTTAGGCCAAGGACAGCCCCTCCTCTACCCATGGCTAGGTAGTCTGACACTGTTCATGCACAAACCCACTTCTTTTCCTATACCAACAACCTTCCCATATTCTTAGTGGATTCAGCCTATGTGCTGTTTTTGAGGCAAAGTCTCCCTTTATATTCCAGGATGGCCTTAAACTCACTATGTCCTGCAGGCTGGCCTCAAACTCACATTGAACCTCCTGCTTCAGCCTCCTGATAATAGGTGGATGATAGGTGTAAAAAACCATAACCGGTTGTGCTGTTCATCTTTATGTTGTAGCATATGTCCTAATAAAGCCTCTTTCTGGATGGCGTATTCCTACCTATTCATGATTTCTATCTGGAGGAGAGCATGCTGAGCTGATACACTAAAAGCTGGTATACCACATTTGCCAGTGGTGAAAGCTGATGTGGCTGGAGCTGCTAACACTGAAGACAGCTGGCAGCTGGAGAGTGACAACAAAGAATATTTGGGTACCATCGTCTCCTGCAGCTGGTAGCTTTTGGCTCTAAGTGGCAAGGAAGGCTGCTAGCACTAAAAGAGCTGATAACTATTGGCATTCAAAGCACAGGGCTGTTAACATTAAAAGAGCTAGATTTGCTAATTCATGATTTCTATATAAATTGAGCAAGAACCTTCAGCCAATTGTTAAAATCTTGTTGACCCTTATGGGAACTCTTCTCTTTAGAGAGCCCTGAAGAAGGTAGACAATGGTGGCAGTCATAGCAGATTCAAGAACAAGCCCACATCTGATTTCTATCTTACTTATAACTAAGAATCCATGATAGGTGGTGATAGTTTCAGTGGGTGATATGGAACTTCAGTGAGTGACTATGTTTTGGTTTTAGTCTGTTCTGCAGGAGCTTGGCCCAAAACAATGGCCTTTCCTAATTTTTGTTTAACATGAGGGAAGATTTTGAAATGCTTAATTTGTTTTTGGTTCTTTGTTTCTGCTTTCCTCAGTTCTTTTCTATTTATAAAACTAAGCTCCTCTATTCTGCTCATTGAAAAGCAATTCTATTTTGTGAAATAAATTTGCCTGATATTTTTCCTGCAAAAAACTGGAGAGGGCTCCAAAGAGGTTAAAAAGCTGTCTAGTGGCTGCAGGGAGAGGGTCAGGCCAAAACTGAAGCCCAGTGATTTAGAGGAGCCCGTCAAAGGCTGCTGGGCTTCACAGCCTCCTAGCCATGCTTGAGAGTGAAATTTTCAAAGAGATACTTGCCCTTGCCAGCCTGCAGAGGTTAGTGAGGTAGTCACCCGTCTTCTTGATGAGCTTCTCTTCTTTTAGAAAGAGCTTGATTTAGGTTCTTCTCTGGGGCCAGGGTGACTTCTGTGACATTCAGGGTTTTACCCCACTCATCATCACAAGATTTCTGCATGTCCTGGAAGAGAGTGTGGCTGCTGTGCTGGTTTTGCATCTTCAGGAGATGCTCAGCACTCTTACATTTCTTGGCCAAGTTGCAGAAGAAGTGGCCCATGCCTTTGAGAGCCACATTGTCACACTTGAAAAATGGTAGAGAGGAGTAGGTGTAGGAGATCTGCAGATGCAAATTGATGAGGTAGTTGATAGGAAGCTCTACCTTGAAATAATTCTGATGAATCTCAGAGGCAATGGTTGGTCAGAAATAAGGGAGTCCCTGCAGAAGAATGGTGTTAGGTGGTCCTGGAAGCAGAAGATGGGTGAGAAGATGGTCCTGGAGTTTGTGACTGGAAAGGAGATCAGATGGTAAATGAAAGATGAAGGAGAGGGAGTTCTCAGGTTGGTTATGACCAAACACTTGAAATAAGGGTCAGGTTTGTAGGACTTCTGGATGCACTGCTCCCAATTCTGGAATTGAAAATAAATGCCAATTAAGATCTTTGAACTCAAATATGCTGTAATTTTGTTATTTAACACTGGCGTGTGTGGGCTACCTGCTTCCTGGATTCTAAGGACAGCTGTGATGGTCATCCAGGAGAACTTGCAGAAGCCTGGGTTGAGGCACTGTAAGGGAGGGGGTGTGGGATAGGCTTGGGGGACTTGGGAAAGTGGAATCAACAGGGCAAACTGGCCACAACAGATGTCCCAGGAAACTAAGCCAAACAAAGTACTAGGAGCTTCCCACCCTCAGCTTAGAGCCTCTGGACTTGGGCAGGCTCAGACTCATGGAGGGTTTTGTCTTGCAGCTTCTGGGGCACTTAGGACTCTGGAATAAGGGAGTGGTGCCTGGGATGTCACTGAGCTGTTGGTTGCCCACAGTGAATCTCCTGCATTGAGGATCCTGTGGCCATGTGACCTTCTGGAAAGGGGGACTTTGTTCTCAGGGGCACTGCATATGGACAAGGGCTAACAAATCACTTTCATCAACTGGGAGGCAGCATAGCATGTGGGGTGGATGTCTACTCAGGAACATATGCAGGCTCCAGGATGGCCTGCTACTTGCTAGCTGGATGACATGGCTCACCCTCTGAGCTTCCACCTGCTCATCTGAGGATGGCAAGAGCAATCCCTCCTGGAGCTGTCTGGAGGACTAGCCAAGGTGTTGTGTAAAGAGCTTTCATGGTCCATAAGATGAACATTATTAAAAACAGCAGCATCAATATAAACACTTAGCTATGAATGAACTCAGGTAGAAAATACTAGTTAGGTCAGGGATCATACAGTTCTGAATGGAATTTTTCTGTTGCTCAGATATTATATTTAAGATTCAAAGATGAGAAGGACCAAGTGGTCCTATGAGTAAGGCCATAGAATATTGGGTTCAGGTCTCTTCCAAATCCTACACACAGGCTGACAGACTCACTGGCTGGCAGGGATCAGACCTTATGTTCCTATCATGATTTGTATCATTAGATGTTGTCAATATCATCCCTAGAGATGCTGAAAATGCTGCAGCCTGGACCCTCCCCAGTGAACACAGTGATGGAAGACCTTTGAGAGTCTGTTCCTGGTAACAGGAAAAGTGAGGCCAGGGTGGGTGGGTACTCAGTCTCAGGTGCAGGCAGGCAGCCACTAACCTAAACCAAGTCTCATGGCTCCCAGGATTGAAGACCTGTTCCAAATCTAATGCACACCTTGGGGTTGGTCAGAAGTGATCCTCAAAATCTTCCACGTAGGAGCCCCACCTCTACCTGGCCCAGGGCTGATGGAGAAAAGAATGACCAAATACATCCTGACACTGGAGGCAGTCATGCATAGGAGAGCCCACAGACCAATGCATGGGGGATTTCCAGCCAAGGAAAGTGGCCTTGAAAGTGAAGAGAATCTTAAAACAGGCATGTTTAAATAGGGCAGTTCTGTCCCCAGGGTCCTGGGCAGCCTGGAGTCACCTGTGGTCCCTATGAGGGCTGCTGCAGGTGCCCAACCAGGGGAGGTTTGTAGGCTGCACAACACTGAACATGCAAGATGGCCAGCCCTGTGTGCCAGAGTGCCCAGGAACACCTTAGGTCTATGATCCCTCCTGGCCTGGAGCCTGGGGCTAGGACTCTAGGGGCTGGGCAGCACATGCCCTGCTGCCCTTACTATAGCCACTAGGTGGAGCTGCAGGCCAGAAGATCCTTGCTTCCTTCCAGGATTGGTGGACCCAGGCTGACTCAGATTTTGGTCTCAGGATCTCTCTACACTTAAAAAAATTTTGTGTTCCTGTGTATGTGGGTCATCTCCTTGGATATTCTTCATTCTGTTAGGCATGGGAAAGAGAACGATTTTTGTGTGATACTGGGTATTGAGCTTAGGGGCACTCAATCAGTGAGCTACATTCCTACTACTCCCCTCCATGTTATTTTATTTTATTTATTTATTTTTGCCCTCCTTATTTATTTATTTATTTATTTGTGCCAGGGATTGAACTCATGATCTTGCACTTGCCAGGCAGGCTCTTGTGCCGCTGAGCTAAACCCCAGGCCACCCTTCCATTTTAAATTGTATTTTGAGGTAAAGTCTTGCTATGTTAGCCTCAAACTCATGATCCTCCTGCCTCAGCTTCCTGCATACCCGTGAATATGGGGGTGTGCCACCACACCTGGCTTGCTGATCTTGTTAAAATTTAGGTTGCCAGGGGCTGATAATATAACTCAGTGGTAGAACACTTTCTTAGCCTTTGCAAGGTCCTGGGTTCACTAGCAACACATATATACATACATATGCACATGCACATCCCAGTGCACAATGTGAGAGGGGCTGAGTTGGCCTTTCTTTTGTGTTGCTGGCAGCAATCCTCCTGCCTCAGCTTCCTGAGTGCTGGGATTACAGGCATGTACTCTTATGCCTTGCTGATAATTGTATATTTTTTTTCACTAGATTATTAGCTGTTAGTAAGCTTAGAAATGTTCACTGTTTTTATTTCCAGAGCACTGGTCATTTGGATGGTTTGTATTTTATGTAGTTTTGTGCTTTCAAATGTGTGAATTTAGTAGTTTGGAGAGTATGGTGATGACACCCCGCCCCCTGGGCATTCCTTGGGTTCCCTCACTGACTTCCTAACTTCCAGAGCCCCCTCATTTCCCAACCCTTAATGTCTTCTGCTCCTGCCCTGCCACATGTTCCCTCTTTCCTTTTCATTGTTTCATGGGTAGTTGGTGGTTTTCAGCTTTGATATTCTCTTTATTCAACAGTAGTTTGGAGTTCTCACCTCTAAGTTTTGCTGGTCTTCTCTGCACCATCCATGTCCAGTTTTGCTGCACTGAGACCAGAGAAAGTGAGACTGGAGGGTCAGGGCAACCTGTGGTCTGGCTGCTCTGTGGGGCCACTGATGCTCTGTCCTGTCCATGGACTTGAGCTGTGGCTACATCTTCAGGCTCTGAAAGCCAGTCTTCAGGCAGGGGTCAGGGTCAGGGTCAGGGTCAGGGATCAGAGCACTGGGCAGGAGGGTGAGTGGTTATCAGACTCCTGGGCTGGGCCTTGGCTCAGGGAGCAGAGTCTCTGCTCTAGCAAGGGGCTGCTTGGTCTCAGTAGTCAGTCCTGTCCTGGTTTGGTTTCCTCTGGCCACAACGCAGGAGCAGCCCTGCCTGCCCATCTCTAGGGTGGCTGTCCTCAGGTGGTCTATGGGGACATGCATTCAGCCACCTCCCAAAAGCCCCCTGGCCTCTCTTTTTTCTGTTTATTTTTGGTACCGGGAATTGAACTCAGGACCTCACACTTGCCTGGAAGGTGCTGTGCTGCTGAGCTAAATCCCTGGCCCCTCCCTGGCCTCTCTTAAGGTCTCTGCTCTGTCTATTTCCTTGGAGCCTCTTTGGGGCTGCTTTGACTTGCTTGGGCTCCAGAGGGGCTTTGAGGATCCAGTTTTGGCTGTTAAAGGCTCAGAGCCACAGGGAACAAAGCAGGATGCTGGAGGGTTGGCTGATAGTATGTGGTCAGCTCCTGCAAGGGTGAGGGGCAGATGTGCAATAGATGTATGTGGGTTGAGGCAGACCAGCAAGTGAGGAGACAGGAGCTGGGGGACCAGAGTCCTCCACTCCCCTTTGGTAAAGAGCTGATTCTTCTCTAGAAAAAGTGTTTTTGGTTCCCTTCTACTGACAAGTCCTTAGTGAGTGATGATGGTGTCTTCTGGCTTTCAGTAGATGTCCTTAATGTTCTCTGTCCCCTGTGCCTGTCATCCCTTGGACACAGGTTGGCAGATAGTTTTATGGTCCCTTTCTGTGGGAACCACAGCCCTATCAGTCCTCGGGGAAGGGGTAGGACATGGCTGCAGTGTTTCTTGCTGAGTCTCTGGCATTTTGTTCTATGGTCCCATTTTCTGCAGACCCCAGTCTGTCTGTGACCTGACCCCGCAGCCTCCCAGCTGGGGTTTCCTCCAGCATTTAGAGTAGGCAAGAAGCAGCTTTGCTCCCCCAGAACTGAACTTCTGTGGTTTGTCTCCTGAAAATCAAACCAAATGTTGAGGCAGCTCATCTGGATCCCTTCAGCTGGGACGAACAGCCAGACCTTTCTGTATTGACTCCGTTGCTTGTTCTCCCCCAGCAGGGGCCCCAGAGCTTCTACAGTACATAATGCAGGCCGCTTGCCTCTCTGCTGGAGCTCAGACCTCTGGATGAGAATCAGTGTTAAAACCAGGTGCCCTGCTGACTGTGCACCAGGGCCCATTGTGCCATGGAGATGGTGCACTGCCTGGGTCACAGAGACAGGCTTGTTTTGGTGGCAGACTGCCTGCGTTTGCACTCTGGTGTCACCTCCTTGCTGTGTGCTTTAAAGTCTTGGTACCCTGGTTTCCTCATTTCACAAGGTGTGAGGATTAGGTAAAACAGCCAGTGTTGACATTGGTGACATGGTTGAGATGACAGTGGTGAAGATGGTAGTGATGGTGATATCGATAGTGAAGATTCTGTTTGTGGTGTTGATGGCATTCATGGTGAAAATGATGGTGGTGGTGGCACTGGGGATGACAATGGCCATGTTGCAGGCCTTCACTGTTTTGGCTGCAGCAGATTACCAAGGACACCAGACGCTCATCCTTCCAATCAACTGACTTTGAGTATGTGGACTATAACATAATACTATTCCATTTCATGGCTTTACAGTCATGTCCCTTAAATCTGAAAATAGATGTATAAAGAAGTATCCTGGTGGATCCCACTTAAAAACAAACAAATCATGTATGAGTTTAAACAGAACGGAATTCAGAGCTGACTGTTGAGTGACAGTGGAGCTTGCTGCCAGGTCGGTGCCTAAGCATATTAACTTGATAAGACTTTTGGGCCCATAAATGTCCAAGCACATGTCTTCTATGCCTGCCATTTAGGGAGTGGGAAGGGAACTGTCCCTTCTATTCCAAGTGGGGGGGACTCTGACATATTATTATTCTTAGTAAGTTGTTGGATCCTAGAGGTCGAGGATGGGGCAGCAAGTGCAAGCCAAATGTTTCTCCAAGTCCTACAGGGTAGTAGTATTGCCATGGCAGGAAACAATCAGTTGCAGGGACTCCAGTTGAGGATGCTCTGTAACTTTCATTTATGTAGTGGCGCCTGGACTGTGTGTGCTAGCCTGGCCCTGAGGCTGTGCATGTTCAGCCCCTATGTCCTTGGCTCTGTAGGTGCTTCCTGGAGTGCTGACCAGTGCAGCTCTCCCTTTACTCCACGCTTACTCCCCTCCTGGTGCCTCCTTGTTTGGGTGGAGTGTGTGTTTAACATCCTCCCTTGAGATCTGTGGGGTTGGATCTTAGTGGAGAAGCACTCCAAGTCTGTGAGCAGCACCTCCTGCAGGCCCAGGAGGACATGGGTGTGGCATCAGGTGGTGGGGCCCTGTGTCCTGGTTTAGGTCCTTGAGGGACTGAGATCAGCCGCGCGGGACCTGGCACTTGGGCCTGAACTTTGAATTGAGGGTAACTTTGAACTGAAGGTGACAATATATTAACTATTGTTAATTTCTTTCTTTCTTTCTTTCTTTTTTTTTTTTTTTTTTTTTGTGGCACTGGGGATCGAACTCACAGCCTCACGCCTGCCAGACAGGCACTTAAGGCACTGAGCCAAACTCCGGGTCCTGGGTTCTTGAGGCAGGGTCGCACTATGTAGCTCAGGCCGGCCTTGCGCTCGCGTTGTAGCGCAAGCCGGCCTCGAACTCACAATGCTCCTCCTACCTCAGCCTCCCAAGTGTTGGGATTAAAGGCGTGCACCACCACGCCCAGCTTATTGTTAATTTCTTATTATCCTGCTTTAAAACTCTGTATCATTGTTCTTATTTTTGTTTGCTTTGCTCTCTTTCAAATAAGAAATACTAATTTTAAACTGAAGGTGATCGTGAATCCACAGCAGCAGGAGGAAATTTACTACATCCCTGGCAGACCAGGAACAGCAACATCTGGGAACCTAGCTGCCATCAGTCTTGGGGCATCTGCCCCCCAGAGGAGAATGTGAATAAAGCCCACCCAGTTCCTTTTCCTGGGGGGTTTCTGGCCTGGAGGAGGCAGAAAGGCCAACACAGACCACCTGTATCCTCTCAGCATTTCTCATCTCTCTGTTGTCCCCTCAAAGCACGCTGGTGTTTCCCGATAACTTCTCTTTGTTCTGCCCAGAAGCTTTTTCTCCTTGCTTTCTTACCTCATTCAGTTAAGTATGCATGTCTCCAGTTTCAACTATTGTTCTGTGCTGCTTGAGGCTGTGGACTTTGTGTCATTAGTTCTGCAGGAGCAGCCATCTTTTCCTTCTTCCCACCTTCATCTGAATAAGAGGTGTGTGTGTAGTGGGGCAGCGGCTTATAGGTGCATACGGTGCTCAGGTGTGATCTGAGCACCTGCTGGGTTTCCCTCCTTCAAGTCCAAGGCCTGGGTACCACCCCAGCCCAGTCTGGGCCTCTCTTTGGGGACAATTTCACCTACAGCCAGGGTAAAGCCCACCCTCCATGTGGCTGCTCTCCACCAGGTGGGGCGGGAGTGAGTTTTGCACTGCTGGTCGACATCTTCCTAGAATCCCTGGGGGATTCTAAATTCAGTCACACTCTCTAAATTTTCATTAGGAGCTTTCACTTGGAGAAGATGATGGATTCAATTTTATTGTTGGAAAGAAGCCAGATAAAATTAGATGCCTCTTTTAGTCCTTGCCCCACCCCTCTGCTCTCTCCTCAAACCTTTCTTTTTTCCCTGGGCTCCTGTGAACAGGTATCTGAGAATGGTAACTCGCTAAAAGCAATAGGTGCTACGCTCCTTTCTGATTTATTTTGTATAGTTTTGCTCTTATTCCAGCTTTGAGTCAGGGAGAGTTTCAGACACTCTCTATGGTGCCTTTATGGTTTCTTATTTCTTTTTCTTATATTAAGGATTGAACTCAGGGCCTTGAAAGATGTGAGCTATATCCTCAGATCTTTTAAATATATTTTAAAAGACTTTTTGAGATGGAATTTTGCTAAGTTGCTGAATTGCCCGGGCTGGGTTCAATTTGTGGTCCTCCTGCCTCAATCTCCCAGAGTATTATAGGTATGTGCCACCATGAGTGACATTTGTGGTTTCTCTTCAGTAAAACTCCTATTGCTGGAGCTGGTGAAATGTTTTATTGCACAAGAAGAATTAACTCCTCAGCCATCTCTCCTTTTCTGAGCTCCCCACTCCCTTTTCTTTTATGTGGCCAAACTGCTCCTCATGCAGTGACATATGATTAAGAATCTACCGGCAATGATTTGACTCCTGACTGTCTCAGTGTAGGGCAGGGTGGGTTACCCTGCCCTCTGCATGGATAGTTATCACTCAAAGGACTGAGTGGCTTCCACAGGTCCTGGTTACTGGATGTAGGTGTTAATGTGGGAGTGTTGATTTCTATAAATTAAAAAGATTCATGTGGATTTATTCAGTGGGGCTGTGAGCAGATTTGTAGGCAGCCTCCCCACATCTCTGGCTTGGGAAATGGTGTTATAAGGGTGGGGAGGGGCTGGGTGGCAGCAAGGAGTCTTGGAGCCTTCTCCTGTTTGTGGCCATTCCATGGGAGGACCAGCATTAAGGAACTAATCCTACTGATCCACTTCTCCCTGAGCCTGTTTTTTGAGGGGTGCTGGCCTCCACACTGTGGATTCCAAAAAACAGCACCAATGAAATGCCTTCTTCCTGCCCCCAGATTTTAAGTGTGTATCTTGGCAGTTGGAAAGAAAGAGTCATGGACGCTTTTATTAGTTTCTTGATGTTGTTTAAAAATGATGTCACCAAAATCTTTTGCAGTGTTTTTAGGACCTGAATTGAAGGGACATTGGTGAAGGTGATGTTGGCCAGGAGAGCCTCTGCTCTTGGGGGAAGATGGAGGCCCTGGTCCTCCAGCCTGCCCTCAGAGCTGGGCCGGGCCCTGGTCTGTCCTGATGCCTGGTTGCCATTTGTCTTCATCCTCCATCCACACACTGCAGTGGTTACCTGTGGCTCTTGGGCTGGGTGATGTGAGCAGATGAGTTCCCACCCTTTGGGACCAGCAAAAGGAGGTCCTGATGTAGGAGAACCACAGATACTAAGGTTAACTGGGATCAGAGCCACTGCTCGTCACTGTGCTGCTGGCCACATGCGGCTGCTGGCCCTGGAATTGGGGTGGTTCTGACCCAGGTGCCTTGAGTGTGGGCGGTACACTGGATGTGAAGAACATGCAGAAGTAATGAAGACAGTGAGTGAATGGCCTGTCAGGTTGATTGTGTGGTGAGATGTTAATATTTAAATATATTGGTTTAAGTGAGTGTAATAATGTCCTTCTCACCTGATTCCCTTTCCTTTCTGAATTTGGCTACTAAACACCTACATTCACCTCTGTAGCTCATGTGGGTTGGGGGCAGAGCGGAGGCAGAGCTACCTCTTGGGATATACATGCATATGTGTGCACCTGCACATGAGCACACCAGTGGATCCAGTCAGGGTGGGGGCTCCATGTCAGCTCCAGATGCCCCCAAAACTGAGTTCATACGTGGTCTGTGAGGCCAGCCACCTACAGGTTTAAAACTGATAAGGTAGGAAATATCTGACTGTTTTCTCTCTTTCTTCTTTTTTTCTTTCTTCTCTTGAGACAGAATCTTGCTATATAGTTCAGGTTGGCCTTGAACTTACTACATAGCCTAGGCTGGCCTTGAACTCACAGCAATCCTCCTGCCTCAGCCTCCTTAGTGCTGGGATTACAGGCATGTGCCACCACACCTGGCAGTGTCTGACTCTTTAATTAAAAGATGCAATGCCCATTTCAAACTGCACCAGGTTAAGGGAGGTGGTTTGAGGGAATAATTGCCCACCTGAGGGAACAGGGTGGGCTATGTGGTCTTAGAGGCCTGGCCTGCTCTTGAAGGTGAACAGAGTGAATCTCATGCTCAGTGCTTGCTAAGTTTCTTCCCACTTGGCCACCCTCAGTCTGGGTTCCTTCCTTCTGTGACTTTCTTCTGGTCCCTTCCTTCCTGTCATGGATAGCACATCTAGGCCTCTGCAGGAGTCTCTTTGTGGACCTGCCTGTTGCCACCCCCCCAAATGTCCCTAGTTCCCAAAGGTGTCAGGACCACTGGGCAGGGCTTTGTCTGCCTCATGTCCATGATCCTGGATGGGTCACTAGCTTGTTCTGCAGGCCTTCTGAGCCTCAAGGTGGAGGTGCCAGGCCAGACAAAGATAGTGAGGCACAGGACAGGAAGCTGCTGGCCATGGTGAAGCCCAGGTCAGGCTCTGGAACCTGCGAGTATCACCAACTGCACATATGACAGCATGTGTACAGTATGTGTGTACACACATATACATGCACATGGTATGCTAATGGACATATTTCCCCGTCGTCCCACACATGTCATGGGGTAGCCCTTGTAGCCCTCATTCCTCTTTAGTGTCTTGGGGGAACATCCTATAAGGGCTTGGAAGGTGGGAACTAGGAGGGTCCAGGGAAAGCCTAGTGCTATTATTTTAAAATTTAATTTAATTTAATTTAATTTTTTTTTTTTTTTTTTTTTGGAACTGGGAATCAAACTTAGGACCTTTTACTTGCCAGGCAGTTGCTTTGCCACTGAGCTATATTCCTGGTCCTAAAGCCTAGTGCTTTGTCGTGGGACCATGAGTAGCCAAGGTAACAAGGGCCTTACTGTTCATGAAGGGGCCTGGACACTCGGCTTGGGGAGTGACAAATCAGGGTGGGAGGGGCTGTTCTATGCTATCATCACAACTGGAGAGGACGGGAGCTCAGCTTTGCCTGCAGAGCCATGCCTCTGCCAAGAGCTCAGGTGGCATCTGGTACTCCCTGAGCCTCCCATATGCTGTGCTGGACTCGTCAATGCTTCAAAATGGATTTGGTACATTTCGTAAGTGGCTTTGGTACATTTATATCATAAGTTGTACAGCCCCACGTCGGTTTCCTTCTAAAACATTTTGTCACCTGGAGGAAGCCTCCCAGGTCAGCTGGTCCCTCCCAGCCAGCACGTGGGGCTCTGCTTCTGGGCTGCACATGTGGCTATTGTTTGGTTCTCTCGCCGGCTCCATCATGTCAGTTCCTGATGCCCTGGCAGGTTTGTTACCTTCCCTGTGTGGCTGAGGAGCACCTACCGGTACATGGACCACACTGCTTGTCTGTTCCTCTCAGGGGACTCTGGGTGTCTCTACCTTTTGGAAACAACTGAGTTACATGCTTAGCTGAGGGCCTGTGGGAGCCTGGGCTCAAATGCCTGGGGCTTTGGTACACAAAATTCTGGTCCTTTTCTGGGCTAAGAATGGAAGGCTGGGGTTGGGATGACTCTGTGGCGGGAGCCCTTGTCTCTTCAATGTGCCCCTCTAATCTTGGCGACTATCTCCTGGTTCCCAGGGTGGTGTGCCTGGGCACCTGTGATAAGATCCTGGGGGAGGAAGATGAGGCTGACTGAGGACCCAGCTGAGAACTTGCTGCCCTCTACCTTTATGGCTCAGTGATCTGGAAATTAGAAGGTTATATGCGCCCTTAGACATGGTGTAAGAAGGCCCTGACCACAAGGTAGGGGACAGATGATAGGTGGCCCTGTCCCCCTGGGAGGGTTCCTGGAACTCACCATTCCTAGCAGGCGCTTTTCCCCATCCACATCCCTAGAGCGAGTGAGGTCCTGCCCTTCTGTCCCACCAGCCAGGGATGATGTTTTGCTACATGCCTAGGCAGGTTTAGGCTCGGCTGGCTGGAAAAAACAGGCAGTGGATTGTTACTGGGCTGATGGAAGACTGTGCAGGTCTCCCCAGATGGCTGTGAGCTGTTCTCAGGCCACACTGGGCTTCTGGTCTTTTGTGTGGGGTGACTCTGGAAGGTGGAATGATAGCCCTTCCCTCTCCATTAAGACAGAGAAGCAGATGATTTCCTGAGGAGTGCAGCACATCTTGGTGTCAGGGTCAGTGTCCGCTGCTGGACTCAGGTGACAAGACATGTTCAGGCTCCTGAGGCAGCAGGAGCAAGGCTGCCTGGGAGCTTCAGGTATGGATGTGGCCACCACATGATGCCTATGACATTTTGGGCCCTATACCTGAGTTTCCTGGACAGCCAGGCCAAGTGTCCACCTCCATGTCACTGCAGCAGGTGGCAGCAACAAAACACTGAATGGTGACAAATACCTGGCTGTCAGTAGATGTGGAGTGACATTGCACTTTACTCTTTACCTTTTATCCACATGCTGAGCCTTGTGCAGGCCTCTCCCTGTCCCACTAAAGGGAGGCTCAAGCTCCCAATGAGCCCTTGAAGGCACCTTCCTGCGAACTCAGGTCGGGCCCTGGGGACACCAGTTGAGAGGGGTCATGGGGGGCAAGCCCAAGGTGTCCACATCAGACAATTTCTTGGGGTTAAACAGTAGTATCTGTCCCTGGGGCTGTTGGTAGGGAGGGATGGCCAGAACCCAGCAGAGAAATCAAAGGCGGCGCAGGCACAGCTTTGGGCGGGAGAGGATGTGAGGGCTGCATGGAAGCAGATGAAACAGCCACAGGAGGTGGCAGGTCAGATGGAGGCTCTGCAGGCAGCAGCAGGACCTCTCTATCCCTTTGATTGATCTCAGCAGGGGCTGCTTCTCCGTACAGGCCTGGGAGACTTCCTGCCCAGTTCTGCCTTCCCCTCTTTCTTTATCTTATCTATGGAGGTGAAGCTTTAGTACCAACTGTTCTGCAGCAAGCAACTTGGTGTACTCCAACTCTGTGTGGCACTGTTCTGCCCTGTTGTCATTACCCCAGAAAGAACCCTCCACTCACAGTGGGCACCCCAATTTCCCCAGCCCCTGTGACCAATAACATACATCTGCTTGTGGATTTGTTTCATAGGTGCTTCATGTTGTGGAGTCATGTCGTTTGTACCTCTGTGTCTGGCCTTCATGGAGCAGCATGTTATCCAGTTCCATTGTGAGCAGCAGATGTTAGCACCTCTTTCTATGGCTGAGAATACTCTATATGTGGTTGAACTTGCTTTGTTCGTCCCTAGATGGATGCTTGAGTTGTTTCTGCTTTTGGCTGTTGTGAACAGCTGCTATGATTGTTCATATACAGGTTTCATGTGAACATTTCATTTTCCTTGGGCACATACCTAGGAGGGGGATTGCTGGATAGTACGGCAATTCTACATTTAACTTTTCTTTTTCTTTTTCTTTCTTTCATTTTTTCCTGGTGGTGCTAGGGATTGAACCCAGGGCCTTTGGAATAAGTTACATGCCCAGCCCTTGGGGAATTTTTTTTGTTTTGAGACAGTGATCCACTGAATTGCTTAGGCTAGGTTCAAACTTACAATCTTTCCACCTCAGCAAGAGTGCTGAGATTACCAGTGTGAACTACTGTACCTGGTTTCTGCATTTAACATTTGAGTCTTGTTTAGTTTTTAGTGTTTCCTTCTGTCTCCCCTTGGGGGACCCTCTTACGGATGCACAGGTGATTTGTCTGCTTCTGTGATCTAAAACTCCTTTGGACACTTGGAGTTTGCCTGAGGGGGTGAGTGTGAGCCTGGGATGGGGAGCGATGTCCTGCATAAATTGTACTCACTATGTAAGATGCCAGGAGATCAGCACTGATGCTTCCTAGGAAGAGGACCACTGGCTCAAATGCATGTTCCTTGTTCATTTTGGGATTCCTTGTGATCACCTGTGGGTTGAAAATACATCATGGTCCTCTGTACTCAGATACTATTGCTACTTATCATGAGAGAATGTATGGTGCCACCTCCTCTCCTGCCATGGGGAAATTTTGGGGGCCTGAATGTGAGCCAGAGGGAGTCTGCATCCAAAGCCTACTCCTTGACTTGTCATGGGTTCTCAGGCACTCATTCCCACCTGTGGCAGCATCATCTGCTGCCTGAGACATCTCGCAGGAATGCATTTGTAAGTGGGACAGGGCACTTTGCTGCCTGGGCCTCCAGTCTGTGCTCTCAACCATATGAATTATCCCCAGCTGAACAACATGCTCCACATGTGGCCACGTGGTCTGAGCAGTGGCCAGAGCTGGTCTGTGGGTGTGTCCCGATCCATGCCTGAAAATGTCCATATCCAGGCTACTCTGAAAATCTCCAGGCCAATTTCCAGCAGGATGGGTGGCAGAGGATATGGCCCTGCCAACAGGAAGCTCATTTTGAAGCACACTGTGAGGAGAGTGACACTAGGACCTGTTAGGCCACTTCATGCCAAAATCAAGAACTTGAGAGATTTGCTTCCTGTTTATCTCTTAATCCTGGAGGCCAGAATCCAGGATCAGGTTGTGAGCAGGATCCCTCCTTCCGAAGGCTGCAGGGGAAGGCCCTTCCTGCCTTTTCTTTACCCAGTAGCTCCACGCATCCCTTGTTTTGTGACCAAATAGCCCAGTTGCTGCCTCCATCATTATTGCACCTCCTTTGTGTCTGTATCTCTACTCTCTTGTCCCTTACAAGGATACCTGTCTGAATCTAGAGCCTCTCCTGGTCTAAGATGATTTCATCTTAGTTTAATCACACCTGTAAGAAGTCTGTTTCCAAATAGAGTCATATACTGACATTTGGGGGATGCTATTCACCTGCCCACTGACTATATGCCTCAAGGACATTTTGCCTTTGGATGGGCAACTGTACACATGTGAATATTGTCACCAAGCTTCAGGTGCTGGCCACAACCCTGTCCCTGATCTTCTCACCTGGATGGCCCCTGTGGGGTTTCCACAGCCTGCTGCTCTGGTGAACCCTAGAAGCCTCTGCCTGGTGGGAGGGATGCTGACTCAAGTCTTTCAGACAAGCAGGAAGCTCCCAGAGGAAAACCACAAGCTTTATTTTTATTTAATTCTAACCATTCTGTGGTTTTTGGAGATGGCCTTTAAGATTTGTTTTTGATTTTTATCTCAAAGAGGATGCATAAAAGCCATGGGTTAGGCTCCAGAAAAAACACACAAAGAATAGAGGGATTGAATTTGGATCACACCAGAGGGCGAGCATAGGCAGGATGTGCCTGGAGGGTGCCAAGGTCTCTGGGGAGGAAGCCCCGGCCTGGCCCCAGAATACCAGCTCTTCAGCTCTGCACCCAGAACCCAGGCTGCCTGGGATGGTCTTCACTTTCTCTGGTCCAGGGTGTTCCTCCTTGGGCAGGGTCAGTTGTTCCTGTCCCCAAATCACAGCCAAACACCCAGTAGGTCTTCTGCTAGTTAACTTTTAGTTGCTGTGACCAAATACCTGAGAAAATCAACTCAGAAGAGGAGCAATTTGTTTTGTCTCATGGTTTTAGTTCAAGGTCAGTTGATTGCATTGCTGTGGGCCTGAGAGGGGTGAAAGAGAAAAACTTCTCACCTCATGTTGGCCAGGAAGCTGAGAAAGGAACAGAGAGCCCAAGGGTCTGGGAGCAGATCCTCACGACTCTCTCTCTTTGACTAGGCCCCACCTCCTGGCTCCATCACCCCCCAATAATGCCATCAAATTATGATCTCATCCGCTGATGAAGTTAGAGCTCTCATGATTTAATCACTTCTCAAAACTCCATCAGCAAAGAAGTCAACCTAGTGAGCCTTTGGATCTCAGCCATAGCAGATCTTCACTCTTTAAAAGTGATTTTCTTTTGAGAAAGAGTTTCACTATGTATTTCTAGGCTGGCCTTACACTCATGTGCTCCTCTTGCCTCAGCCTCCCAAGTGCTGGGATTATAGGCATGCACAATCACTCCCAGCTCAAAATCTTCATTCTTGAAAGGATCTAATGCCTGTAGGTGGGGTGAGCAGTGGAGTCAGGCCCAGTTGGGATCTGGTCTGCTTGTGCCATGGTTGGGCTTATTTAATGCCCCCAGACATGCCTGAAGAGAGAGTTTCAGTCACTGGTAATATGTATGAGGCTCCCTCCCAAGGGACTATGTCTGGGAAGGGTAGGGCAGTCCTCCAAGCCCAGGAGTGCTGTCCTCAGTACAGACTGTGGCCTTGCAGGACTGTGGTATCTTCCCTTTGGAGATACTTTCCTTGACAAGAGACTAGACTCAGAAAAACATGGGCAGCAGGAGCTTCCACCTGTCAGGGAGGGAGGCTGTGCCCCAGTGAAGCAGGTCCCTCATTCCCTCTCCCAGCAGCCTGGGTCCTGAGGCCCATCTCTGCCCTGGGTGGGGTTGAGCCCCACTGAGTTCACACTGAATGCCTGCCTGGGGCTGCCTCACACTATCCATCCCACTGGGCTCAGAAAGATGTGTTCTAGAAAGGGAGAGGAAAGGGAGGGCTGGCCTGTGTCTCAGGACTCCTTACAGTGAACAGTGGGGTGTGGCCTGCTTGTCCGGTAGGAATCGGCTTCTTTCAGCTCCTTCAGGACAGTGAGAAATGGGGGTTATAATGTGGGAAATGCGTGTGATAATGTGACTGCCTCCATAGAATGAGGTCCTTTATGTACAGACGGAGGAGGTGGCAGCTGCTGTGTGGTGGGCATTGGAAGTCAGTCAGACATGGGTGTGCATGTATAAATGTGACAAAGTTATGACATAGAGACCACCACAGGGACAGATGACAAACTCCTGGGCCCTTAACCTGTAACTCAATAAAAGAATGCTTTGTGTTTTCCCTTAAGATAAACAGGGATTTAAGCCAGGCGTGGTGGCACATGCCTTTCATCCCAGCACTTGGGAGGCTGAGGTAGGTGAAAAACTCAGGGACTTTAAAGTGATTTTTGCTAAAAATCGTAACTCTTCACTTGGGCTTGCAGATGCCCAGTAGGTAACTAAAACTAGAACAAAGCATGACCTTTATTTTGTGAAACTCTGGGTCAAATCTTTCTTAGTTCTGCATACAGGTATATTAGTCATTTAGGGAGTGTCTGATCAAAAGTTAGCAAACCAAGGTTAATTCACCCTACATTTACCTATCCTCTCTCTCTCTCTCTCTCTCTCTCTCTCTCTCTCTCTCTCTCTTTCTTTTGGTACTGGGGATTGAACTCATAACCTTGTGCCTGCCTGTACTACTGAGCTAAATCCCCAGCCCTACCTAGCCTATCTCATTACCCTTCAACACGAGGACACCTATGGGCACCTATACCAGGAAGTCTCCAATACCTGACCCTACAATCACTTTGGATTCCAGCAGGGCCTTTCATGACTGAGATGCCTCAAGCTGTGAGGATCCCTCCCATAGGATGGAATAACCCAGTCAGCTGTAGCACCCCATAAAATTAGACCCTCTGCTCCTGGAATGGGCCAGTCTGACCCTTCTCCTCAGAGTGAGCTCCCTCCAGCTTTCAGTCAGCTGAGGTCTTTCCTTATCTTACCTTATGTTCCAGATAAAGCTTTTTCCTGTGAATTTATACTGTTGCATCAGTTTTCATTTCCATTATCACTAAAGCAAGGAATCTTGGTAGCCAGTGATACGTGTGTGCATGTATGCAAGAAGGACAAGGGTGCTGGTATTCAGGGAGGCAGGTGATGCTGTGTGTCTGTTGGCACTTGCTCCTTGGCCCTGTGGCCCACAGCAGGCTCCCTTGATTCCCCGTGGGCTGAGGGATGATCATTCAGCCACCCCTGAAGCTTCCCTGAGTGGACATGGGTTTGTCTTGGCTGCTTGGATGATCCTGCCATGCTACTCATTTTGAGCAGGCCATCAGTTTTCCCAAGACTGGCCTGAGTCTAGGCCCTACTGAGGGCCCTGCTGGTCATTTGGTTTTCTGGCAATGTGGTGGCCAACAGTGGCACCTGTCGCTGTCCACCCTACCACTGGACTGTGGAGCCTTGTGTTCGGCCTTCAGCACATCCTGCAGTGGTATTTCCCATGCAGCAAATCACGCTGAGCCCATGGTTCTTGCCTCCCTTGCTCTGAGCTTCCTGTCTTCCTGCTCCCTCTCCCTGTCTTCCCATCTCCTTTAGACACAGCTCCTCCGCCATCCTATTATTCCGTTTCCTTTTCAGAGGCCTCCTGTGCATCCTGATTAGCATTTGAAAGAGTCACATTTGCATTTAACAAGCCAGAGGTGGCTTCCAGCTTCTGTAGCATGATCTGCTCCACATCCTGAAAGATGATAAAAGAAGTTCCGCCTGTCCCTCCACTGCCCGGAGCCCACTGCCTGCAGACCTGGGTTGGTTCCTGTGACTTGTGCCCACCTAGGACATGTGCAGTGTGAATGTTTTAGGGTTGTGTTACTTTTCCAGGACTGTTGGAACAGAGTTCCATAAATTGGGGGTTTAAAAATACAGAGACCTGCTCACATGGTTCTGAAGGTCCAAATCCAATTCTGCCAGCTCCCGCTGAACACTGCAGGATGTTGGTGTTGCCAGCAGCCCTGGGGCTCCTTTTTTGGGAGCACATTGACCCACACTCTGCCTGTTTTCACATGACATCTTCCCATGTGTCTGTGTTTGTCACAAGTGTGCCAGTCATGTGAATTAGCACCCTTATTCCAGTAAGATCTCATCTTAGATAATTATATCCACTATGACCCTATTTCCAGGTACTGGGGAGAGGATTTCTGCATACCCTTTTGCAGACAGTTTAACCCATAACAGCATCTCAGCATTATCATTTTATATATTTCAGAGTATGCTCTGAAGAAAATGAGGGACTTCGGCCCTCACTCAGAGCAGCCTCCCATTTCTTGGGTGTCTCGGAGGTGTTCTGTCTGCATATGTGTGTATATGTGTGCACACATGTGCCTGCGCATGTTCGTGGATCTCTGTGTGCATATACATGTGCCTGGCTATGTGCCTGTGTGTGCATGCATGTGGCTGTGCACATGTCTATGTTTATACACATTTCTGGGCATACACGTGTCTGTCTGCAGTTATGTGTGCACACGTGTCTGTGCATACCTATGTGTACAAAGGCATATCTGTGCAAAACCCCCCTTTGCACACATGTCTGCTTTCTCTGTGCATTTGGTGTGGTTTGGATGTGTCCCCTCCAAGGTAAGGAACTGCAGTGTGGCCAGATTGCGAGGTGGCCAGGAAGTGGCTCCTACCTTTTAGATGGGGCTGGGGTGGACAGCAGAGCAGCCTCTAGGACATGTTGAACACTTCTCTCTGCTCGCATATTGCCTCTGTCTAGGGTTTGTTACTGCTGGCATCTCCATGTCCTGTCCTTGGCTGGCTGCTGTGTGTGATGGGTGTGGGTTTTTGTGAGTGTATTTTATTCCTCCTGTGAGGAACAAGACCCCTTCACCTTTGATCATGAACAATGGACAGATCAGACTGAGGACTGGGTGAGTGTAGTGAAAGTGAGACTTTATTTTTCAATCTTGGAAGACAGAGTGCTAGTCTAGCAGGCAGACAGGCATGCCTGAAGCAGGTATGGAGAGCAATTTAACATCTAGCATGCAGGTCCCTTCCTCCTTTTCCTCTGTGGCTAGTGGGGGGAGGTAGAATATTCCCGGTCACCACCTAGACCCTTGGCCAGCTCCTTATGCAAACATTTTGTGAATTTAAAGGCAAATGATTAATACACAGGTGGGTAACTTCCTAACTGCAAGTATAGT
>RJWM01012806.1:0-15000 GCA_004363535.1 Dasyprocta punctata | reverse complement strand
CTATTTTGTTGATTTAAAAACCAGGCCAGGTTGTGGTGGTACACACCTATAATCTATCCCAGCTATTCAGTGGACCAGAGCAGGAGGATCACAAGTTCAAGTCTAGCTTGGGCAATTTATGGAGAACTTGTTTCAAAATAAAAAGGTCTGGGGATGTAGCTTAGTGGTAGAGCACCTCTGGATTGAATCTTCATACAACAAACATACACATGCATGCACACACGCATGCATGTATACACCAAAAGCCAAACAAACAAAATATTGGTACATAAGAATTTTATTTTGAGCCGGGCGTGGTGGCGCACGCCTTTAATCCCAGCACTCGGGAGGCTGAGGTAGGCGGAGCGTTGTGAGTTCGAGGCCGGCTTGGGCTACCACGCGAGTGCAAGGCCGGTCTGAGCTACATAGTGCGACCCTGCCTCAAAAAACCAGGGCTGGGAGTTTGGCTCAGTGCCTTAAGCGCCTGCCCTGGCAAGCGCGAGGTTGTGAGTTCAATCCCCGGTGCCGCAAAAAAAAAAAAAAAGAATTTTATTTTGTTGATTAGATCTACTAGTTGTCTGTAATGTCTATACTTCATTATTTCCATTTTTAGGTTTCCTGTTGGTTTATTTGCCTATGTGTATGTATGTTACTGGGGCTGGAACCCAGAGCCCATGGTATGCAAGCAAGTGCTTTACCACTGACCCCTAGCAGTTTTTTGAGCCATGAATTTGTTTTCATATGGAAAAACAAAGCTTAATACTATGAATTTTCTTATAATCAGTGCTTTAAATGTGTTTTATAGATTTTTGACATAGTGTTTTTTTAATCATTTTAATTTAATTTAAGTTATTTATTTATTTTGTTTTTTATAATTTTTAAAGAAATTCTAGCCAGGCATGGCGGTGCATGCCTTTAATCCCAGAACTTGGGAGACTGAGGCAGGAGGATTGTTGTGAGTTTGAGACCAGCCTGGGATACAAAGTGAGTTCAACTCCAGCCTAAACTGCATAGTGAGACCCTGTCTCAAAAAATAGGTCTGGGGATTTAGTTCAATGGTGTAAGCACCTGCCTGGCAGGCATGAGGTTGTGAGTTTGATCCCTGGTACAAAAAAAAAAAAATCTATAATTTTAGTTGCATTTCCCCCTTCATCTAAGTGTAATTTAATAATTATAAATAAATGTCCATGAGGAAAGTTTTTTGGCTTACTTTTCAGCACTGTTGTCATTTAGTGCATTATGATCTGTTTTGTGACCTATCTCCCCAGAGACTGACTGGTGTCTTCTGAGCTGTGGCTGTGTGTGGGTGTCACCTGTCAGGGGCTGCACTGGTCTCCTGCTGCTCTGTGGGTCTCTGCTCTGCCCACAACTGAGCTTCAGCTGTAGCTTGCTTCCCACTTGGCTCTCTCGACGTCTCAATGTCACCTGTGTCCCTGAGTTTGATTTTTTGTCAAAATAGTCATGGCAACTTTGGTCCTGGGAAGAGGTGGAGAGGGTGACTGTGGAAGGCCTGCCTGGATCCTGGGTGATCCTCAGCTCCCCAGGGAAGGCAGCATGTCAGTAGTGCTGATGGTATGTCCTGGAACTTGTGCCCACAGGGGTGCTGCGTGTTGAGTCTCTTGTCTGATTTCTATCTCATTGCCTCTGAGGTTGGACCACGGGCCCCTTCGAGGTGCAGGGTGTGTGAGATTCCCATCTTGGCGTGGTGTCACAGCTGGGACCATGGTCTGCTGGCTGAGCTTTTCCTGACACCGCAGCTGGGCCAGAGCTCTGTTGCTATGGCGCCTCACATCCACCCCCACCCTCATCAGGGTGGAGACTGTTGATATGGTCGGTGTGTGGTTACCTGTGAGAGCCTCCCAGTCCCTGTCCCAGTGCCATGGCACCTTGAGATACCACAGGGTGAGATGAAGCTGGTGGTATATGCAACACATGGCCCACATTGACTTGCACAAGACGCCAGACAGAGAGCGATGTAAATCTGGACAGTTATCACATTGGAGGGTAAGGAAAGAAGCTGGGTGCTTGATTCTCACTGTGAACTTCAACTTGGTGTCTGCAGCTCCTGAATGCACAGAGACTGAGCAATGTCACGAAGGCCATCATTAACTCATCCCTATTCTTTCCAAACACATTATAAAAGCTGCCTGCTGTATATATGCAAAAGCTTCCTGATGCCCAGGTGCCCACGGGGCTGTTCCACCTGGGCCATGTTCTTCCTGGTGGTCATGTGGTAGAAAGTGGTAAGCTTCCTACTGGATTCTGGGAGACTCTGAACAGGTTTGGAAATGCTGGAATGTGTGAAGTCCAGAAGGGATATGCGGGTGGGAAGCAGACTGAGGAGCACAGGGGTATGGGGTAGAGCATGAGGGGCATCTGTCCTCTGGGACACATGGGGCAGGTGGGACAAACAACCCACCACCTGTGGAGGTGTCAGCTGGGCCTGTGCCATTGGGACCCTTTCCCTGCTGACACCCTGGCCTGTCCTCACTCCCCCAGCCCAGCTTGCTGCCTAAGGCCCGACTCCCTCTGAGTGCACTAGGGCTAGATCTGTCCTAGCCTGCAGTTTCCACCCACCTTCTCTCCCCACCGTGTCCATCCGTCTGTGCATTGGGACCATGAGCTCTGGTGAACTGACTGGACTGGCTGCAGCAGGACATGCAGACCAGAGTGCAGCAGTGGCCCTTCCTGCCCTGGCCCTGCTTCCAGGGGTGTGGGGGGTGCTCAGCAGCTATAGACCTGGGATGGCTGGGCTCTTTGCCCCGTGTCCTGTCTTGTCCACCATCAGTCACCCAAGTAAGGGCAGATAGTTGGGTTGTTCTGGCCTTGAGCTCCACATGTCAAGCATGGTCTCAGGGTTGGGCAGCCTCCTCAGTCCAGGTCCAGAATGTTCACCCCCAGGCAGGGGCTATCTGTTGGCTGTCACTCCTCTTCCCTAGCCCTGGCTGTCACTCATCTGCTTTCTGTCCATGAATTTGTCTGCTCTGGACATTTCATATAATTGGAGTCACACAGCCTGAGGCCTTTTGTGTTCAGCTTCAACAGAGTATGATGTCTTCAGGGTTTCTGAGACTGTGACAGCTACTATCACCAGTCTTCCCCAGGCTGAGTGGTGAGCTTGCAGAGATGCTGTTCTACTTGACCATTCACAGCTGGGGATGCCATTTGCTGTGGGCAGGTGTGCACTTGTTTGGGTCTGAGTCTGTGCACTCTCCTGGGTGTGTGCCAGGCACAGAATTGTGGGGTCAACGCAGTTCTGCTTAATGTTAGGATTTTACATAAGGGCTTTGTCATGCTGAGGGGCGCTGGGACCTGAGCTGGTGGAACCTGCTGGCCTGGTTGTGGGACCCAGTCATGGGTGGTATAGGGAGGAGGCCCCAGCTCTCACAGTGGCCTCTGCCCCACCCATCACCCTGTCCTTAGCCTCTGTCCCACCACACAGCTGCCCCTTTAGCCAGGGACAATCCTCAGCCTTCCCTGCCACTTTAGCCAAACTGCTGCCTCATTCTCGGTGGCCGAGGCTGCCCCAGCAGCTCAGGACTTGCAGCAGTCGAGTCCATGAAGTGGCTGCTCTGGCCTTGTCCTTGGCGAGACCCAGGCCCAGCTGTTACAGGGTTGTGAAAAATTTATGGCTATAGAGATGGAGCTTGGTGGTGCCTATCACGCCGAGTGTCAGGTGCTGTGTCCATAAGTCGCCCTTTGTGAGCAGCCTGGCGTCCGCACTGGGTTGGCACCGTCTGTTCTGAGCTGGCATTTCCTGTCCCCTTCCCAGGAGTGTCCCTCCCCCAGCCCCAGCCTGGTGCTGTCACAGCTGTAGGCTCAGCATGCAGATGGCTGGAACTGTGCAGGCACACTTACTGATGGGGAAGAGGGTCAGGACATTGGGATGCTAAGATTGGGGTGCATGTTACCCTTGCCCTTCAAACAGCAGCAGTGACCTGTGGGGCAGTTGTAAGGCCAGGAGAGACAGGGTCACTGTGGGTGGGGTGGGGGGAGTTGTGGAGTGGGGATGGGGTCCCAATGCAGGTTGTCTCCTACAAACTTCAGGCCTCTGGACCACAGCTGGGCTCAGAGAAGAGGCTGTATGTGGGGTGGGGGAGTGAGCCTTGGACCCAGGAAGCTCTTGCCCTGTGTCAGGCCATTCAAGTGCCTGGCCTGTCTTTTGGGCAGGCCAGGCTAGGGTGCTACCCTCCAACTCCTGGGTGAAGTGGCCTTGCTGTGCCCCACCACTGTGGCCTCAGGAGATTTCCACAGTTAACTGAAACATTTACAGACCCTGCAGTGGGAAGAGCCACCCAGTTCTCAGGTCATATCCTGGGGACCTGTCTTTTGAGTTTTGCCCATTGTTTCAGATGGCTTTGAATTTTTCATAAAAATATTAGTGTCTCAGGGAGGCAGGCGAAGCCACTTGGAAAGCAAAGCAAGCAGAGCAGCACCCAAGTTTGGAAAGCTGGAGTTGGGAATTCACTCCTTGAGACCAAAGGGAGTCTACTGCTGCTCTTAGGGGGTCAAGGATATCTCCCAAGAGAATGCATGGTGTGGCAAGTGTGGAGGGTCTGTGCTGGTAATCCATACTGGCCTGGAGGGCAGAAACTGTAGGTGGGGAGGCACAATCAGGAAGCAGTGGGTTCCAGAGCCTCAGGAGGAGGCAAAGCCAGCTGGATGACCTGACTCAGTATCCCAGGGAGGGGCCCAAAGGCCACAGCCTTGCCCAGTGGATATGCGGGTTGGGGGCTGTGAGGTGTGGGGAGGACCTGAGGGCCATACTGGGCTAGAAAGCAGGCTGGACTGTGACAAGTCCACACACTTTCCCTGTGGAGAGTTACCCAGCAGCTGGACATGCATGAGTGGTCAGGACTGGGCAGCAGGTGGCTGCTGTGACTGTGGGTCAGGACCAGCCTTGCTTCTCACTCCTCACATATCAGGTCTTCTGGTGGAATCTAGAGTGACCAGCCATACTGGGGATGCTCTGCGAGGTCACCATCATGAATGCATGGGATTCTGTGTATTCAATACTTGAAATACATATTTGTGTTATAAGTATGTGCCTTAGAATTTAAGTGGGCTATGGTTCCAGGAGCTCAGTGTGACTTCATACCTGAAGACCAATTGGTTCAACACATGTGAGCTGATGCCTAGAGACAGTAATATGCTCAATACTCACCTCTGATGAGGGCCTAGAAGATCAGGGGGAGCATCTTTTTCATTTTCTTTTGTTTTTCCAGTGTCAGATGTGGAACCTGGGGCTTCACACACAATACACAATTGCTCTACCATGCAGCTGCTGGCCAGCCCAGAACATCACTTCTGTAAACAAGGGTGCAATCCACACAACAGGACAGAAGAGAATAGAAGGTTCACTGATCATCACACTGCTGCATAGCTGGGTGGAGAGGTCTTCCCAACACATGGTTTACACACCTGTGTGGATTGTTGGGCATGACCTGGTAGGTAGGAACACCTGAAACCTGGTCATACATGCCAGACCTCCTTGGGGAAAGTAGGCAGGGGCTTATCAGGGTGATGTACACTTATGGTGCAGAGCAAGGAAAAAAGGCCAGCAGTGAAAATTTAGAAGTCAAGGTGGCCTCTGGCTCTGAACATTAGTGAGAGCACCCAGGGGTCTGGGAGCTGTAGAGTGCATGTGTGTATACGTGCATGGTGTAAGTTGGCTTTCTTTTTTTAATATAATTTTTTATTTTAAAGAGAATAGAACCAAGCAAAATAAAACAGAATAAAGTCAATCAAAACAAAACAGTGTAAGCAATATAGGATTTCAAAACAAGATAACAGGAAATCAATAATGGCTACCATAATGCCTCTTGTAGTCTTCAAAATAGCTGCCCATACCATCAGACATAGAAAAATCAAACAAAACAGAACAGAATAGAACCAATAAAAACAAAACAATGAACACAATACAGGACTTCAAATCAAGATAGTAGTAAATTCAAAATAGCTACCGTATCTTGTTATCTTTGAAATAGCTGCCTGTGCCATCAGATATAATAAAATTAAACAAGACAAAACAGAATAAAACCAAACCAAACAAAACAATGAAAATGATACAGGACTTTAAAACAAGATAATAAGGAATTAACAATGGCTACCACCTTCAGAAGGAGATCCCCCATAGATGCTACACTGCTTATAGTTGTCCTCTAAATAGATGATCAGATTACCAGCTTTAGGCCTGCAAAGTCAATTAAACATTAAACACTGCAAGCATTAAGTTGTATTTTACTTCAAGAGCTATCATCCCAGCCTGTGTTTCTCTGCATCAGCCGGTCACTCACGGGGGCTGCGGTCTGGTTGTCTTCCCCACAGCCTGTGCATGGCGCTGATTCACAGGAAGTGGCTGGCTTCTTATTCTCCTCCCCACAGCCAGTGAATGGCCAGCTTTCTTTACTGTAGCAAGTACCTGAGACAACCAACTTATAAAGAAGAAAGGTTATTTTGTCTTGCTGTGTTGAAGGGCTCAGTCTATAGTCAGTTGGCCTCATTGCTTTCAGACCTGTGGCCAGGTAGCATATCACAGTGGTTGTAGGTGTTGGAGCAAAAGACCATTCACCTTGTGGCCAGGACATGAAGAGAGGAAGAGAAAGGGGCCACCAGCCCTTTGAGGGAAGCCCCACTGACAAGACCTTCCACCAGGCTTACCTCCCAAAGTTTGCTACCTCCCAAGAGTGCCAGGCTGGGGACCAAATTGGAGACCAAGCCTTCTACACTTGGGCCTTTGGGGAACACTGACATCCACACTACTCCAGGATTACCCTAGGTGGGGTGTGAATGTGCTGAGTTCCTGTTGGTCCTGTATGCAGCCAGCCTGGGTCTGGTCTGCTAGCAGGAATGCCCTGAGTTTGTAGGCTGCAGTAGTGAAGGACAGGTCCTAAATCTGGTAGCTGTGTCCTTCTAAAAGTGGGGAGAATAGAGGGACCATGACAGATAAACACAGAGAGCTTACAAGTAGGGAGGGTGCAAAGATGCAGTGATGCACAAGCCCAGGAAGGCCTGGAGCCCCCAGGGTCTGAAGGAGGGAAGAGGCCCTGTCTTGCAGCATGGGGCATGCAATCTGCACCAGCTCTTCTCTGTTCTCCTGACTGGGAGGGGGAATATGTTGCCTTAAATCCCCAGTTTGGGACTTACAGGTGACTGGTTGGTAGGCAGGGCTGCATGGCACGGTGTGTGGGGTTATGATTATGGTTGTGGTTATGGTTAGGGTTAGAGCTAGGGTTAGAGTGGGCTTGAGCACAGGGAGCCCCAGGGCCTACCCTTGTAGGCCTGATGGGTCCATGAGGAAGAGACTGCCAGGCTGCAGGACACTGAGGCCCTCAACCCTATTCTATTTGCTTTTAAAAAATCTGGGTGTAACCATATGCTGCAAAACACACACCTCAAGTTTCAGTTTGATGTTTTGACAAATGCAGCCTCTTTAATCAACTCGCAGTTTCATTTAGACCCAAGCCAGTTCCATTACACCACACTCCTCATGCTGAGCCCCTCTGGTGCTGATGTAGTCATAGGTCATTCCTACCTTTTCCAGGACTTCCTACAAATGTGGCCTTTGGGCCTGATTTCTTTTGTTTGGTGCCATGCCCCTGAATTTGGAGTTCCCACTGTTTCTCTTCTTGCCTCAAGGCTCTGGCTCGAACTTCCCATCTGAGTGGATCAGGTGGCCTGCCCAGTCCTGGCCCCCAGCAGAGGCTGCAGTCTTTTGTGGGGAGGGTGGTGCTGGCCATGATTTTGTTAGGTTGGGGAAGTTTCCTTTCACTCTTAACCTGCTAAGTTTTAGAAACAGACGTTGAATTTTGCCTACTGTTTTTCTTTTTCTATATCTGTAGATAGGATCATGTAGTTTTTAAAATTTAGTCTTTTATTTGATTTATTCTCTTTTTGAGTGTGGAACACAACCCCACAGTCCACGTCGGCATGACATATAATTCTTCCTACGTATTACTAGTGCCAATAATTTATGAGGATTTTATTTGCTGTCTATTCATGAGGGATATTGGTCTGTAGTTTTCTCATACCATCTTTTTCCAACTTGGGTAGGAGGATTATGCTGGCCAGGTCAAGACTACTGGGAAACATTTCCTTATCTTCTGTTTTCTGAAAAGGCCATGTGGATCTAGTGTTACTTTTTTTCTTTAAATAACTGGTAGGATTTACCAGTAAAGCTATCTGAGCTTGGGTATCTGTTTTTCATATCTTTAACTACAAGTTCGATTTCTTTAATACATACAGGGCTATCCAATATTCATTGTATTTGTTCTGGCTACATTGGGACTTGGTTGCTTGTGGCTTTTTTGGGAACCGCTCCATTTCTTCTGAGCTGCCATGTGTGTGCAGAGGGAGGTATTTGGCTTCCGACTTGGATGGGTTCAGTGTAGCCCAGAGACCGAGATTGAGTGTTAATCAGGCTGTGAGGGCAGCTGAGCCCTGAGAGGTGACAGCAGAAGCAGGAAGAAGCCAAGGACACAGAACCCCATGACACCCACCACAGGAGGATGGTGGGTGGTAGAGTCCTCAGGCCATGGTAACAAAGCCACACCCTGGGTAGCTCCAGACAACAGGAATTTATCCTCTGCTGCTCTGGAGACCAGAAGTCTGAGCTCATGGTATGACTGAATCGTGCCCCTTCCAAGTTTTCTCCTTCTTGTCCAGCTTCTGGGGTTCTGCTGTCTCACTCCAGTCTCAGCTTCTGTCTTCACATAGTGTTCCTCTTCTGTCTCTTATAAGGATTAGATATAGAGATCACCCTAATTCACAGTGTTATTTTTTCAAGATATTCAATTTAATTATAACTGCAAAACCCGTTTTACCAGCTAAAGCCACATTCACAGATTATGGATCAGGATGAGCATGTGTTTTTTAGGTCCCTCGAGTGATGGATCCTCAGTTGCCCATGCCAGCCTTGCCTGTTGCTTGACCACATGGGTAGCTCAAGGCTCTCCTTGACTTTGCTCTCCATGTGAAGTGCATATGGGCCATGGCCCCTTCCTGTCCCTAAGTGGACCCACAGACCCAACAAAGGCAGGAGAGGTAGCTCCTCCTCTTGGGGATGTTTGCTGGTTCCTGACTGAGGCAGGTTGAGGGCCAGGGAACCAACACAGCAGTGGCTTGTTCTGCAGCATCTTTCATGAGGCAGGCATGTGAGGACTGAATGCAGTGAGACAGACCATCCACTGCCTGTCATGGGGCCAATTCTTTATTCTCCCTATCATGATGGAGGCTGCTCAGTTTGAGGCCCTGCTCTGGGAGGTGGGCACTGCTGTGTTGTACCATTGACACATCCCAGGTGCTGCTTACAGGGATCTAGGCTTAATGCTGTCCCTGCCTGTGCTGGGGACCCTGGGTCCAGAAGGGCCCTGTGAGTATCTTGTCATCCAGGCCTATGGCCCAGGGTGACAAGTTGCTCATGTCCCTGCAGGCCTCTCTCTGGCTTCAGCCAGCAGTGTGTGAAGTACACACTGAGTTCCAGGCATCTCATTCCAGGCGGCTGGGTCAGCGTCTTGGCCTAATGCCACAAGACAGCTGTGGTGCTGGCCCTGACAGGTGATGCCCAGCTGTCCCCAGCAGGCTTGAGGCAGAGGCATCCTGTCACTGTGCATTTAACTGTTGCCTGGCTTCATGCCTTGCTGTGCAAAGGCAGTTGGCTCTCCCTGTGCCTGGGAGCTGTGCACCAAGCCTCCTCGTGCTCTTGGTGCCTTCCCTGCAACCTGCGCCTGGGGAAGATGAATTGCATTTAGATCCTGCTCCCAGGAAGTACCCTTGGGGCCAGAGCCTGGGGACCCTAACATCTTCCTTTTGTGGAGGAGAAGGTTCTGGGATCTGGAATAACTCTGTCCCTTGGTGCTGTTGTGATCATGTGGCAGGAAAAGCCTGATCCAGGAGGAAACGGAGATTCCAGAGGTGTTCCCCTGCTGGTCCTGCACCATGAGAGGGGAAATACTGAAGCAACATGTGCCAGGTCAGCACTGGAGCTGCCCTGAAGCCTGTGAATCAGCCACTGTCCCCAGAAGCACTCTGAGCACTCAGGGGCCACAGAACCCTGCAGCACCTACCAGCTGGGAGCCTGAGACCTGTGGTCCCAGCGTCCATTGGTGGTGGGGGCTTGCTTGGTGTGCAGGAGAGACAAATGAACTGCCACGTGGGCATGCGTCTGAGCTTGGTGGAGTGCAGAATTGAGGTTTCAGTGGGCCCCACTTTAGCTCTGTAGCCAAATCATGTCCCCTGAGGGAAGCAGTGGACACTGAGACCCCTCATGGAGGGTTGCAGGAATAGCACAGCCTTAACTTATGGAGGGATTGGTCAGAGCCTGGGGGTGAGGCTAAGATGCCTCACTAGGTGCCATCTGTTCCTTGGACACAGCATCCTGGTCTATGGAGGTCAGAAGTTTTCTCTCGTGAGTTTTGGAGGCTGCAGGATGCCAAGGTTTCAGCCTTTGAGAAGGTCCCTGAACCCCTTTGGAGGCCAAATGTGGAACATGTCAGGCCAGGTTGCTTTTTGGATGGAGCAGGGCCCAATGTTTGGGACTCAACATGAGAAAACACCCTTATCCACGTTGTTGTGTTGGCTCAGGTTACAGCTATGGTCTGGCTGCTCCCCGTCGTACAGATGGCAAAAGGCTCAGGCCAAGGTGCCTCACTCCTCTCTCCAGAACATTTTGTGTTCAGTTTCTAGCACTGTGCTATTGTAGAAAATGCCCCCTCCCTGCCATGTGAGTCTGTGCCTATGTGAGCCCAGGCATGGCTCTCCTAGCTGGGGAGGTGCCCCCTTCCCTGCTTCCCTCCTGAGGGAATGCAGTCTCTCCTCCTTGGGAACATCCCTTTGCTTGGTTGGTTAGCACTGTCCTGTTCATCCTTCCTGGGAAGGGCCTGTGTTGCATCCTCAGTATGCTGGTTTGCACTGTTGGCTTTTGTAATGACCCTTCTTCCATTCCTCTGGAATACAGCCAGGTCTGCAGGTGGCACTGATGGAGCTACTGCCTGGCCCTGCTCCTCATGCAGGCTGGGAGGGTGCTCCTGAGGCCTCTCTGGGCCACACTAAATATGTGAGGTCTCCCACTCTGGCTGCGTGTGTCAATCTCCAGGGGCTGTGACAAGGGACCACACACCAGGAGTTTCCAACAGTGGCAATTTATCCTCCCAGTCTGGAGGCCTGAGGTTCAAAAGTAAGGTGCAGGCTGGGAGTTGCTCCCTTCAACTGTTTATAGGACTGTGCTATTGTAGAAAATGCAGCACACACACACATACACACACACACACATGCCACGTGAGCCTGTGCCTGTACCCATGTGAGCCCAGGTGTGGCTCTCCAAGCTTGGAGGCACCCCCTTCACCTGGTTCAGTTCCTGGGCTCACAGACACTTCTTGCCTCTGGCTCCACCTGCTCTATTCCCTGCGTATCTTCTTTCTTCTAAGATCATCTGCCATTGCATTTGTGGTTCACCCTAATCCAGGAAGCTTTTATTTTTATGATCCTTAATTATATAAGCAAAGATCATATTTCCAAAGAAGGTCACATTCTGAGCCCTTGGGTGAATGTGAATTTCGGGGACACTATTCAGCCCACCGCAGTGGCATTGTTCTGGGGAAACAGCTGATCCTTAGGTAGAGCTGGCAGGCACCCCAGTGATGGGACAGTCCCTGAGATCCATCCAGATAATCACAGGGAGGGATGCGAGCTGATGGGGTCAGGAGTCCTCTCCTGGGGGGACAGTGACACAGCTTGTGACCCCAGGGTAGGCTGTCTCGTGGAGCTCATCCTTGTACCAACTTCTCACCTGACCTGTTCACCATGGACAGGGCAATGACAGGGGACTGCAGACAGATAGGGAGCCATCCTGGCCCTGCAGCTGCACAGTCACTACATGGGGTCGACGTGGATAGGACACAGCAGCCCCTGATCACCGCTAATGGCAATTCGCATTTTCCATCCAGAGCCCTGTGGGGGTGAAGCCACTTGATAGGATCCCAGAGCCCACCCCAAAAAGGAACAAGGCGTTTACCCCCTCTTTCTCCATGTGGCTTGGACAGCTGGCTCCTTAAATATTAATCAGGACTATTGAGATGCAAATATGTGCCCACCACAGAAAGGCCTGCAGCTGCAGGGCTGGCACTGCTGCCCCATGCCCAGGTGCACCCAGGCAGAGCCAGCGCGAGGGGGTCTCAGCAACCTTCCCTGAGGACAAGAGGGTGTCTGAGGGTGGATAGGAGGGAGGGCAGCATGGGGTCTGCCTAGCCCTTTTTACTTTGATGGCCATGTTCCTGGCTTTTGTCCTGGGCAGGTAGATGCTGGCCCCTCTCTGCTTGAAGGCACTAGGCTCCTTTGCCTCATTTGTTTACCTTGGATGAGTCCAGCCTGTGCCACTGGCATCCTCAGCCTCAACTTTGACTTTAGAAAGCTATGGCCCAGAGAAACAAACTGCAATGTCCACAGAATGACCTGGATGGAGTGATGGGCAGCTGGGGCTCCAGGCCAGTTGTTGTGACATAGACCTGTGAGGACTTGTCTCAGAGCCACTCCCCTCTTTGTAAACTCACAGGATGGAAGACATTTCCAAAGGGGACAGTCTTGGGGAGGGATGGATGACCAGGTAAACCACAGAGTGAGGAGGAAGAAAAATACCCAGGGTAATGCTATCTGGACAAACACAGCAAGATATGCTGGACAGCTGAAAAAGTTTTCCATTGACACATTTTTATTGTGAAATGAAATGTGTGAAAAACTACACAAATTTAAGTATGAACTTGGACAATTCCCACAAAGTGGGTATTAGCATAGTCACTAGTCAGACATGGCTATAGCCCCTGAGTCTGTTCCTCCTGTATGACTGTGGCCTGGTTATAACCCCACAGGATCATGCTGCTGTCTGAGTTCAGGGGAATGCTGGTGGCCTGCACTCGCTTTTTTCTTTTTCTGGTACCAGGGATCGAACTCACAACCTCATGCCTGCCAGGCAGGCGGCTTAGGCCACTGAGCTAAATCCCCGGCCCTCTTTTTTGAGACAGGGTCTCACTATGCAGTTCAGACTGGCCTTGAACTCGCTTTGTAGCCCAGGCTGGTCTCAAACTCACAACAATCCTCCTGTCTCAGCCTCCCGAGTGCTGGATTAAAGGCATGTGCCACCATGCCCGGCTCTTGCACTCACTTTGTGTGTTGTGGATGGCTGCCCCATCACGGCAGCACACTGTGACTGTCTCTTCATTCTGGAGGGACACTCAGGTAAGTAAGTGCGGCTCTGCCTTGTGCTCTGGGAGTAGCTGCATTTTGGGCCCTGGCAGTAGCAGAGCTGCCCCCTCACACTTCTGTTAGTATTTGTCTTACTATATCAACACCTGGCATCACTGTCACTTTGTTCAGGTATGCTAGTGTCTCTAAGTTTGTCTTTAGTTAACCCCACACAGGCGTTTGTCAGCCATGTGCACATCTTGCTGCCTCTGTGTGACGATGCATTAGCCTGAAAATCCACCTGGCAAGTGTTCAGATTGTGCAACTCAGAGCGATTGTGACCAAACTCTGTCTGAGACACATAATGATTTATTCACGTAAGGTGTGCAGTCTTGGGTGCACAACACGGACCCTGAGCTCCCTTTGCAATCAAGACAGTGCTCCCGATTTCCTAGATGGCTCCTCGTCCACTTCCCAGTCAGCCCGTCCTACACCTGGGCCCTGGTGACTGCTGGCTCGATCCTGATCATAGCAGTCGTGACACGCTATCTACACTGGAGGTCTATGTGATGGGATCACACAGCATGTCTCTTCACCTCTGTTCAGCTGTGTATGCTATTGAAGGGCCAACCACTTATCAGTACTCAGGTCTGGACAGCTCATCCATCCTGCTGATGGAATGTACCTGGTTTTTGGCTGCTAACACAGATTTTAGAAATCTTTGTTTTCATTCTTCTTGGGAAGGTCCCTGAGAGGAGAGTGGCTGGTTACACAGAGTGCATGTTTAATTTTTCTAGAAATCGCCATGCTTGCTTCCAGAGTTGCCGAGATCATGATTCTCTGATAGGTATTTTACATCTGAATGTGGCCTTCCCTATCCAGGTAGGTCACATGTGACCTTGGCTGGCTCTTGCTATACTCCTCGCCCCACTGTTAATTACTATGGAGTTAAGACCATGGGCAGTGGTCTTAGGGGGATGTGGTCCTCTATGCTTGGCAAGCAAGGGATAGAGTGTTTTGTCTGCCTCATCCCACTGCTGGGCAGTGTGAACCTCCTGACCCACCAGGGCAGGGGTCCAAGCCTTGGAACACTTATGGGGCTGTGTTTTATTGTATTCTAAAAAACTGAGGTGGCAGACATAAAACATAAAATTAACCATTTTAAAGTCAACAGTTCAGTGGCAATTAGTATATTCACAGTGGTGTGTAATGATCACATATCATATTCAATTTTTTACCCCCTGAAAGAAGCTCTACTACTGGGGCAGACAGTTACCTACCTCAATACCCAGCAGCTACTAAATGCTGACTGGTGCTTCTGTTATGGTTTTCAGTGCTGGGGATGAAATCCAGAGCCTTGCACACACTAGGCAACCCCTTTATCACTGAGCTAAATTCCCAACCCTTTTTAAAATTTTGAGACAGTGTCTTGCTAAACTTCCCAAGACTGGCTACAACCTTGTGATCCTCTTGCCTTGGATCATGGCATGTGCTGCCACACTCAACCTCCACTGATACACTTTCTGTCTCTGGACTAGCTTCCCTCTGAACATTTCATATCAGTGGAACCATATGATAGGGAACCTTTGCGTCTGTCTGGTTTCCCTTGCTGAGCATGACTTCCAGGTTCATTCCTTCTTGTGGCTGAATAATATTCTCGTCTAATATACTACACTACCAATCTTCTGGGAGACATTGTTGTGAAAAACGCTGCTGCAAACATTCATGTACAGATATCTACTGAGTCCCTGTGTGCAGCTTTGTGTGGGTGTTCAGAAGTGGCACTGTGGGTCACTCTCCTCCACAGCAGCCGTATTTACAGGCCTACCTCATCCTCACCAACACTTT
>RJWM01012805.1:0-55380 GCA_004363535.1 Dasyprocta punctata | reverse complement strand
ATCATGGATAAATGAATGAATATGATTGGATTCCAATAACAAGGTATCTCAGACTGTGAAGTCTGAAAATCATACAATTTTCATGTCTCAAAAAATATTATCCCAAACATTAAAAATGTAAAAATAGCCTTGGCTCAGACACATTTCTGATAATGTGTTTCACATGTGGCTAGTCCCTAAACTTTAAAGTAAACCGTAGTACAGAAAATCATTACGTTATCGAATTTATCCCCAAGTATAGTAGATCATGACTTATATTATATGTTTAAAAAAAAAAAGATGTATGTATGACTGTTCATCACCATGAGGGAGTTCTATGAATAATTACCAGAAAACATCAAGGCAACAAAGTAGTGCACTCCACTCCAAAATCTTGTTTTATAATATCTTTCTTTACTGAAAAGAATTAGGGCTTCTAGAGAAATGGTTAATCCTATGCTTGGGGCAGGGAACATACAAGATGAGCATATAACACATAGCAGTGACAGAAATTAAGGAAGTACTAAAAAATAAAATGACATGGTTACATTGAAGGTGTACAGGAGGCAACTGAGAGATTCTACTGATAAAACTGGATAAATGTAGTATAGATTATAACCTCAAGCAGAAAATGAGTTTCCTTAAGTCCATATTGATATATATAAATGAACTGAGGCTAGGAGACACATGTTCCACCCCCCCCCCGAATTCTAAATAAATTCTGTAGCTATTCTCGCAATAAAGAACATTACTCCCCATCTGATATATTTATGGGTGGGGATAGTGACTCCTTTCCAAGAAAGGAGTAACTTTGTAGTCAGACATCTGACCACCATCATCTTAGCCAGCTCATCAAGGCTAACGTTATCTGTGATCAGTCACATTCATCAATTGTATCACTAAGTTGTGATGAGAGCAGCACTGCACCACTCTAGTCTCCCTCACAATACACAGAGCCCTGGCATATCCATCAAAAAGATGGATACAAAATATCCTGTTCTATAATTTAAAAGTTTATTGAAATCATATTCAGAAAATGAAATTCAGATATATGCAATTTGATTTTTTAAAAATTGCTGCAGTGTTGGAGCAATTCTAAATGACTGTGTTCAGAATATGTAGCAGATTGCTTCTTGGCCTTTTGGCTAAGATCAAGTGCAGAATATGTAGCAGAGATCGAGCAGCTTGAGATGTTTTTCCCAAAGTACAGTCCTCATGTGGTGGGAGGGGCCAGGCACGAGGTTGCTGAATTACAGAAGGTACACATGTAGCCACTCAGAGGCGTTGCATGCATGAACTTACAGCAGTTAAAAAAAAATTACCAAAAAAAAAAAAATTAAAGACTGTATGACTGTACTGGTCCTGCAAGCACTTAGATCTAGACTTTTCATTTCATGAGGCTAGGACATGCAATTATACCACTGCTGACTGGGCCAGATTTCAAACTTAAGTATCTAAATGAGATTTTATTTTGTTTTGTTTTGGTGAACATAACTTTCTTAGTTACTGTAATATGATCTCTTGGACTTAAATGAGCTTCTGAAACCGAATCTGTGATTTACAGGTTTTACTGAAATTTGAAACCCAATAAAGGGGTAGTTAGAGATTGTTTTGACAAGACAGCCAAGTAACAGCAGAGAAGTCACAAATTTCCTGTCTTAATTTATGCTTAAATCCACTATGTAAATGTCTGTAGCATTTAAGATTTTGATTCAGATACTACACTTGAACTGATTTTGCTCTGGAATCTTTCGTAGTTCCACCTAGTATTAAAGGAGGCAATGCTACCACGGAAGTATCAGCTTTGGTCAACAGCATAGTTAAACTGGAATGTGAAGCCCGAGGACTTCCAGTGCCTGCTATTACTTGGTACAAGGATGGCCAACTAGTCATATCCAGCACACAAGCACTTTATATTGATAAAGGACAGTTTCTTCAGATTCCTCGAGCACAAGTCTCCGATTCAGCGACATACACATGTCATGTAACCAATATTGCTGGTACTACTGAAAAATCATTCCTTGTTGACGTCTACGGTAAGGAAAACTATATGCTCTAGTTGGACACCTTGTTCACTAAGAAAGCTTTGCAGGTTTGCCTTTATTCATGCCTCAATATGCGTGGATAGGGTGGGAACAGTTTGTTAGGTTTTAAAAATATTTGCAAAAGCTAACATTAGCAAAAAGTGGTTCGCTCATTTAACTACCATTTGCCTGTGGGACTCAGAGCATCCAAACTATTTATTTCTTATGGGGAAGGTAAAGTAGCTGTTAGGATGCAGCTTATTCTCTACTATTTGACCTTTATAAACCTAAAAAAATAAAGTATTACAGAATGTTTAGAATATTTGCTGAGCCAAAAAATTATTCCCCCTAGAGACCTTCTCTTAGGAGGAAGGCAATGTTGGGAGTGTCTGTGATTAAACTACGTCAGAAAAAATAATCTCTCCTTTATTTCATTAGAATGTATTCCATTAGGATGTACTTTATTAGGATGTATTTCATTAGGGTGCAATTCATGACCTTACAAAAAATTGTCTGAATCATTACTGTTTTTCCATTTAGTTCCCCCAATGATTGAAGGTGACTCGGCAACACCTTTGAAAAAGCAAGTTGTTGTTGCTCATTCTTTGACTCTGGAGTGTAAAGCTGCTGGCAACCCTCCTCCATCTCTCACTTGGTTAAAAGATGGTGTACCTGTGAAAGCCAGTGACAACATCCGCGTAGAAGCTGGTGGGAAGAAGCTAGAAATCATGAGTGCTCAAGAAGTTGATCGGGGACAGTACATATGTGTGGCTACAAGTGTGGCAGGGGAAAAGGAGATCAAATATGAAGTTGATGTTCTAGGTAAATAAGGATATCATCACATGGAGTTGAAACTGTACAGCAAAACCTTGTTCCTTTATGAAATGCTTTCTGGTCATGCAATAATACAATAATCTAAGATAAGATATAGTTATCTGTTTGAGTCTGGATTGCACATTACCAAGAAGTGAATTTATCATCAGAGTCCCAAGATCAATTTCCACTGATTTTAATGGATATAGTTCGTAATTGAATAGGTCATTTTTACATGTATGACAAAATGCAGTGAGTACCACAAGGTGGTCATTTGTCATGTGTACACAATAGGGAAGAATGCCTGCACTCTTGCAACCTTAGGTCCCTATAACTTTATTTACAGATTGAAGATTTTTGAATAGGTGGGCTAACTTTGGGGAATTTTCTTTGCTTTCTGTAATGAAAACAATCTAAAATGTGAATCCATTTTATATAAGTAGCACCACCTTGCCAGTTGAAGAATAATCCCTATGTCATAAGTACGTTCAGTGATCTTCCTATTTATTGTAAAATTTATTGACAATACATTTAAAATTCCTTTCATGGACCAAATTACTATGATAATAATTAATTTTCTAAACTACTACTTAGTATTACTTGATCTGGTAGTGGTTTTTTTCTTGTTTATGTTTCTTTATATGTTATATCCTTTTTGTTTTCTAGTGCCACCTTTTGTAGAAGGAGGAGATGAAACATCTTACTTCATTGTGATAGTTAATAATTTATTGGAGCTAGATTGTCAAGTGACAGGCTTTCCCCCACCAGCTATCATGTAAGGGTTTTGGTATGTCTTCTAAATACCTACCACGTTTTGATCTGGATGTTTTAGAGCTCTGTAAAAGACTTTCTGTATCACTAAAGGATGGAAACATAAAATTGCATTCTTTATATTCCTCTTTTAAAAGATAGTTCTATTTGTAAGACCATTGACTTGATTCAGAGGACACCTGAATTTGCTCAACTGGAGAAATTCCTTTGTATGATCTTAGAAATTACATGATCAGTTGAGAAAGACTATAAAGCAGTATGATAGTCAGAACTTCTGGAGTCACTCAAGTGTTTAACACACTGCTAAATAAAAACAATACCAGAAAAATTAGACCTAAAGAATATTAACATGCATAAATGTTTGCCAATTCTTTTTATTCTTTCATATTCATTCACAAAGTATTTATCAAATACTTACCTATCACTTCCTCTGTGTGATAGGATGTGCAAAGGAATAGTAAGAGAACTAAAAGAATGAGATACGTTCACAAATAAGCATAGACTAAATGGAAAATGATAAAAAATGTAAAAATTTATAGATATATGATTGCTTTATTTACAAATGTGTTATGGTAGTGTGCATTTTGATGATTTCTAGCATTTTAATAATAATGCTATTGAAATCAGTAATATTTAGGGGTATTTCCCTCTTTATGTAACCTAAATTTAGTTTAAGAGTGAAGAACTCAGTTTTGTGTTCTGACTTGAACATTATCACAGAACTGTGTATGCCAGAGAAATCTTTCTTTCTTTCTCTTTCCTTCCTTCTCTTTCTTTTCTTTCTTTCTTTCTTCCTTTTTCTTTCTTTCTTTCTTTCTTTCTTTCTTTCTTTCTTTCTTTTCTCTTTCTTTCATTTTCCTTTTTCATCTGGATTTTTTCTTCTTTTTTCTTTTTTGGTTGTTTAGGTTTTTACTTTTATTGCTTATTTTGTTTGCCTTCTTTTTTTCCCTCTCTCAATTGCCTTTCTTGACTTTTTTATATTTTCATATGAGTGAAGGTTGTCTCTAGGCTGAATTTCTTTGATATTGTTTTGCTTCCTCCTTTATTCTTTCTCTCTGTCCTGTTCTCAGTTTCCCAAAGTTTGGGTGATCATCTTTTGTCCTTCAGTCTTGCTTCTACTATATTTCTCTTCATTTATCTCTCTGTTTTGTCGCTAATCTCTCTTAAATCTGCCCCCTCCCCTCATACACACACACAGGGTAAAATCATTCTACTATCAGGAAGCACACTGCATATAAGTTCTGCATACAGAACTGGTTTATGTTGAATTTTGTTATATAATTCAAAGTTACTAGGTTTCTGCTTCTGTGTTAGGCCAGGTCTCCTTTTATTTCCTTTTCTCTTTTCATTTACAATTTATTTTAGAGTGAATAATTAGATTATGAAAATACAAAATAGAGAATATATGTATATATATATATACATATATACATCTCCTAGGAAACATATCTTCTAGGAAAAAAATATGTAATTTCCAGACCCATTTTTTCCATTTTCTGTAGGTGGCTGAAGGATGGTCAGCTAATTGATGAAAGAGATGGATTTAGGATTTTACTTAATGGACGTAAACTGGTTATTGCTCAGATTCAAATGTCAGACACAGGCCTTTATCAGTGTGTGGCAACAAACACTGCTGGAGACCACAGGAAGGAATTTGAAGTCACCGTTCATGGTATGCTAAAGAAGGAACAGAGAATTGCATTTTTATATTAAGTTATCCATTCTTTCATTATCTAATTCTGATTGTAGCTCAGTAATCTGGATATATCCTGAGTTGTGGGAAATAATGTGACAAATATAAATTTGAGTTGAATAATGGCAGATTTTATATCATTTTACTGACACAGAGGCTTAACCAAGAGGTATAATATAAATATATCTAGACAGAATTTAAATGTTAAGAAGTATATTCTACATGGAATGGCAGTTTCAAGAGTGGGACTAAATCGGATAGAAGAAACAGGTAACTACTTTCAAAGTAAAGGAATGTGTCAGCATTTAAGAGTTTAGACCAAAGAAGAATGGTCATGAATTGAATAGTTTCTAGAAGCAGAGGCTGAGGGTGTCACTGCAGAATGGAGGATATATAAGTGTGTTACAGCACTGGAACATTAAGAGTTATGACTGTTAATCTAATGAACTTGTTCTCTAACCCTTTTCGCCCTATGCCCCATGTGGAAATATAGATAATCCTGTTTCCCAGTCTCAATCCCAATTCCTCAAGGAGAGAATGTGGGATTCCAGTTTAAGTTAAGTTACCGGCCCAGATTCAATCAGGTGTGCTGGGATTGAATCATGTGGTAGGAATACTGCTGGATTATTTGTCTGATTTAATGGATTCTGGAGAAAGGCAGGGGCATTAGTGATGGGGAAACCACACCAAACGGTGTAAGTCAAATGTACATGTTGAATTTCAGTAACCACAAATACATTTTGTTTATTCTTTGGAAAAATATATCTCTATGGTTATGAGATTATTACTATACAAAAATGCTAAAAATTATAAATCTAATGCATGAGATGAAATTATTGTTTATGCAAACAAGAATTCATTTTATATTCTAAATTTTAAAATTTCAGATTCTTTGGTACATTTTTTGAGGGTTTGATTTGACTGCTTATGGCTTCCCTCCTATCCTTCTCTTGTTTCTAGTTCCTCCAACGATCAAGTCCTCAGGCCCTTCTGAGAGAGCTGTGGTAAAATACAAGCCTGTCACCTTACAGTGTATAGCCAATGGCATTCCAAATCCATCCATTACATGGTTAAAAGATGACCAACCTGTGAACACTGCCCAAGGAAACCTCAAAGTAAGTCTAAATATTACCTAACCCAAATTGAGAAAGCATACAGATCTTTCTGAAATTATCACATTATTCTTTCTTAATTGTAGATTTTCCTGTTGAACATATTTTTTAGAAAAGTTATTAAGTAGAGTGCTTACCTACCATGCATGAAACCCTGGATTTGATTCTCAGTGCTGCAAACAGAACAAAACCAACAATACGTGTTTCGCTTAAAGTTTTTTTCTAAAATGGAATTTAATAAAGGTTAAATAACCTAAATAGCGATACAGATATTAACTAGTTGATACTTTACTATTTTGATTTATGCCTATTTTAGCTTTTCAAACACTGGTGTCTCATGGGTAAATAATGTTCAGTAATAAGCCAATATATCCTAATACATTGACCATAAGATGAAGTCGAAGCTATAGGTATGTAAAACTAAGTCAAATAAGTCTGGAGAAGCATTTTTTTTTTTAAAAAAAAACTGATTTGTTAGCTTTGAGAAATAAAACCTCTATTAATCTCTGTGAATAAGTTCACTTCTGTGCTTTCATATTGAGGACTTGCCTTTGCCTGTGAACATGTTTCAATACAAAGGTCTTGAATTAGTAGGTAGGTAGATGGATAATAAATTTCAATCTTGGATAATCTAAATGATACATTTAAAATTAGAGTTAGTTGACTTTGCTAGCGAGATTGAGTTAACTGATTCTTACAGCTTGAATTTTACTTATAGTAGGTTCCCAATGTGAGAGCTATCTTGAGTGTTTTTCCCTGTTGAAGTGATGGACATCTGTTCTCTTATTTCTGTGTCAAATCTAGTGGAACTAATCTCAAACATTTGTGCTGGTGAGAGACTCAGTATGTAACTTTCATACATAGTGCAGATCAACACTTATTTATCTGGAAGACAGATATTTATCATGCAGCCATATAAGCAAAATTACAAGCTGTAATGAGCAGTGTTTTAAGAGAGAATACAGAAAGGCATAAATATGTAGAAAGATTTTGAATATGGGGGAAATTTAGGGGGGAAACACTTTGAGCAGCATGCTGTAGAATATGTGGGAGTTAAATTGGTGAACTAATGGAAAATAACTGAGAACCATATTGCAAAGAAGATGTGCGTGAGGAAAGAATTTAAAGTATGACACCTCTTGAGGACCCAAAAGTAAGCCAGTGGACTGAGGAAAAGAGACAAGGAAGGCGATCATGGAGAAGACTGAAGAATAGTAGGAAGCTCTTTCCTAATGCTAATAATTTGTTTTACTTTCAAGCAATACAAAGATTTTGAGGAGTTTTAAGAGAAGTGACATGATCAGTTTTCTTTTTTTGTATAGTTACGTGTCACTTAATGATGGAGATATATTCTGAGAAATGCATCATTAAGGCAATTTGACCATCGTACAAATATCATTTACACAAACCTGGATGATACAGCCTACTTTGCACTTTGGCTGGCTGCATCATATTTATCATTATATAGGTAGACCGTCATTGACCAAAGCATTGTCATGTGTTGCATGACTATAGTCATCTGGAAATTTACCAAGAAATAACCTGGAAGATCAAAGAATAGATACGTGAAACCAATTAAGACTTACTTGCATTTGTCTAGGAGAGACAGATAGAAATTCAGATTCATATATTGGCCATGTGAATGAGGATACTTGGATAGATTTTAGAGTTAGTCAAAGCACTGGGGTATGTATAAGATTGCTTATGAAAGGTAAGGGAGAAGGATCTGACGAGGAAGACACCTAGGACTCTAACCTACATAACTGTGTGAATGTTACTGCCATCAAGTACGGTGGGATACTTTGGAGGAGGGCAATTTGAAAGTGAGAAAAACTATGATTTGAGTTTTAGACTTTGGAGATGAGTCGGTTTTAAGATAAACTAGTGGAGATATCAGTAGATCATTGAATATGTGGTTGTGGAGCTCAACTAGACTTCTGGTTGGTGATATTGGCACATTGATGATATTTAAAAACTTGAGCACAGATTATTTCCCCAAAGAGGAGAATAATGAGTAAGTGAAAAAGAAAAGAGGATTAACTTAGTACAGGGTCTTAAGAAATAATGACATTTAAAGGCCATGTGCAACATTACACAGGTGGATACAAATGTATGAATGCCTTGCTTAACATGTTCAGTACAGTATGACTGGAAAATAGGTTAACTGGAAGTTTACACAGTGTTTTGGAAAGATCATTTGGGGTCAGAGTGCAGTGAGCTATGATGAGTTTGGATTTCATTTTGGGCAAGGTGGGGAGCCATGAATAAGGTTAGGAGGGGGCTGGTAAAAAGGTCAAATTTCCATTTTAAACAAATTACTCTGGCAATAGTGTGTAAGATAGATCAACAGTTGGGGAGATTGGAGACACTGGAATATGAATTAGGAAGCCATTATGATCCCACAGTGGCTCTGGAAATGGAAAACAATCTTAAAAACAGTCAATGGTGTAATTAATAGGAGTCAAAGTGGGCTCCAAAATTCAGATGACTGGAAAAATAGTGATTGCCATTAAACAAGACTGTAAAACTGCAATGAAAACTAGGTTTTAAAAGATACATGGAAAAAAATTATGTGCTTAATTCTGGATGGGTTAAATTTCATGTGCTAACCTCTCCAGCAGATAGCTGGAACTGCGAATGTAGAGTTCAAGAGAGAAGTATAGGCTACAAGTGTAGATTTAAGTTTGTGGGTAGGACTTTTCAGTAATGCCTCAAAACTATGAAAGAACTAAGTTTCCTTCTATGAAACAGAAGGAGGAGGCAGATTCTGTAAACTGACCTCCTAAGAAAGTCAGAATAAGAACTGAAGAAGTGCTGTATCTTTAACTCTTAGAGAACATAAAGTTTCAATGAGTAGGTAGTCAACTATGTGGAATGCTGTAGCTAGACGGTAGAAAGGGTATGAAATTGCTCCTTAGATGACTTAATATTGTGATTGGAAATAAATGTTGACCTCAGCACAGTAGGTTTCAAAGAATAACCGCTGAATAACCAGCTTCAAAATGGTGGAGGTCAGTTGCAATGGATTTAAGAGAAAAATAAGGAAACACAGTCAGAAAGATTTATTTGCTTTCTCATTATTCATATTTTATGAATTATATTGTTTCTCTGGACCCCATGACAATTTAATAAAAAAAGATTGATGTTTTAAAAGTATTTATGAAGTGTGATATTAATATGGCCATGGTTTTTCAAATAGCTTAAATTTTCATCGCATTCTTCATAGTTCAGTGTGAAAAATTTTTAATCAGTAAAGTTTTATGACTATACCAACAGGCTAGCCCTTAGGTTATTTTATTTTGTATTTTCCAATGATTAAGAATAAACTTTTCAAATCAAATTAGTCAATTTTCTTATGCATAATGAAATGATTTGGCTCTGATCTATCAAGGGATAATTAAGATGTTGGCATAAAAGTGTAATTAGGTTTTATAAACTTATATGAGTTTTTTCTATCTCAGTGAATATTTCCAAGTCCAAATGCAAAGTACAAAACGCTGCCATGCTTTCTGCTCCCAATTAGATACAGTCTTCTGGTCGAGTTCTACAGATTGCCAAAGCCCTGTTAGAAGATGCTGGCAGATACACATGTGTGGCTACCAATGCAGCTGGAGAAACACAACAGCACACTCAGTTGCATGTGCATGGTAATGTAATTTCCACATCTCAGCAAAAGAATATTTTTATGACTTTATAAAAACATGATGGATGGGCTCACTTTTGTTGAATTACAATGTAAAACAAACAAGTGTTTTAGTTCACTTGAAAAAAATCTACATAAGAGTTATTGTAATCATAATTGTCATTAAGATCTTCAGGTTGTCAAACAAGGTGTGCAGGACCCCATAAAAAATACTACTCCTGCCATGTTAGATGGTCTGTATTATGTTCATTCTTTGTAAGTTTTTTGTATTCTGTTGCCAGCTTACAAAAAGTATTTCATTATTAGATGGTATCACTGATTTAAAATCTTCTATTTGCTTTAGTAAAAAAATCTGGTGGCCATGAAAATAGTCACTAACATTACAGCACTTTAGATCTCTATAGGCACATCAAATCAGGTTGAGAATTGGAGACTTTGACTTTCCTAATTTAGCCAGGGTATTTGCATGAAGCTATCCAGTATCTATATGTATACATTATTTATTCTCTCTAATTTATATGACTATTTATTCAATCCTCCTTGCCTCCCTTTCTACCTTCACCCTCCTTTCCCCCAGCCCTAGGTTTTGTCCTTCCTATAATCACTCCACATTTACTGAGAAGCTGGACAGTGTTGCAGCACCTAATTTAAATCCAGGTACATAGACAATACTAAAACAGTGTTAACAAGGTAAAAAGTAAATAGAAAATGAATGAAAGAAATTCAGTTGAATATCACATTCTTTTAATTTACTTCTTTGCATATTTTATTTTATTTTAATCATTTCCAGTCCCATAAATGTTTCTTTAAAAAAAAGTCAATGCACTTTCTCCAGTTCTCCAATGGGAACACCTAATTTAACCATATTTACAACACATAAAACCCATGTTCCTTAAAAGGACCTTTATTCTTTCACTGAGTTACTAATTTGAAGGATGTTATCTGAATGTAACCATTTAGAGTTGGTTCAGCATGATTAGAGAATTGAGAACAGTTTGATGCTGTTGTCCCTTAAATTACAGTACCTTGAATTTATCTTGTTCTTAAGTCCACCTGTGTCATTCTAGTGCTCTTTGATAGCTGTCTCCAGAGTCTACTCAGACTTCCACCTCCATCTGGACTTTTTTTTCTTTATTCTAATGTCCTTCCCCCAGGTTCCACTTTTCTTCTCCTTCCATATTAAAAACACAGCTCCCTGAGCCCACCCCCCGGATCTCTGGAAATGACATCTCTGATACAGGTGGTCTGTGCACAGTATTTGAAGAAATATTGATCCACACAATACAAATAGATTTATGAACCTGTAATTGTAGTCAAGGTTAACTCAAAACCAGAGTCTGAAAGAAATCAAGTATTCCACCAAACAAAGAACAGCAATAGAAGAAAAAAACCCAGAATATTGATACCAAGAACACACAACTCTGTGTATCTGTGATCTGAGTATGATAACAAAATGTCAGTTCTCAGGAGATGTAATTAGGGTGCACATCTACCTGGAAAATCATCGAAGAGAAGAGGACCAGCTGGACCACATCTGCAATGATATGAAAAGAAAGAGAGACAGAAAGTTAGTCATTGAAAATTAAAAAAAAAAATCCTGCCAAATCAGTTGGAGCATATAAAGCAATCTTCTTGGTACAAATTGCAGAATAGATGTCACATATTGTGGTAGCTTAAAACATTTCATTTAATATGATCTTGATTTGTCTGGATAACAACTCATCTCCCTACAAAGGAGAAAAAACAATGAAGTGAGCTTCTGATACTGAGCTTCTAAACTAATACTTCCTGGAGGAAGTGGTCGGCTAAGAGCTTGTGAATGGGATCTGACCAGAAAGCCGCATCTCATCTTGGCATGCAGTGTTACACTGGAAATGTGGAACTTCAAACCAGACTTTGATCTTTGCAATATTTGCAATAATAACTTCAGTGACAATTGGGGACAGTTAGAAAGTATATGGATTTCTAAGGAATTGGTTAATAAAAGATTTAAAAATAACTTCAGAGGTTATAAAGGACAAGTTAATGTAATATAAAAAACTACATAAGAATACATTGTGAAAAGCATGACTTTAAGAGTGCATATTTTGAAACACTTGAGTATTATTTGGATTTTTCCAGTTCTAGTAGGTATTTTAATTCAGTTTCATAAAAGGTGAATCGATTTGGGGGTCTGTAATAGAAGTTATAGGATGAGGAACAAGAGAGGAAGTAGCATGTCTTACTCTCTGAATTGGTTCCAAAGTATTGTGTCCATTTCTGGTGTTATACATTAAGGAAGTCATTGACAAAAACTATAGGGAAGTAGTGGTCAATTTTTTCAGTTACAAAGTTAACCAACCCATTTGTTACTTTTGATATTAGGACTTATTTTATCCTCAGTCTTTATTGGCAGGTAATACATACAGCAAATAGACACTACAGTTGTCATCCAAAACATTCAGTCCTACTCAGCATTTCAATGGTATAATATTTTCCTTTCTTATAAAAAGATCTTAGATACTGCCATTCTTCTCAATCACGAAAAAGAATGTTTCCAATAGCTGAACTAAGGGTTCATGGTCTCTTGGACGAGAAGACCATGATCATAAGAAGAGAAATATTCTCATGGAACTTTCCAGGGAGGAGTTATGTGTATTTAAAAAGGCAGGAGCCCCAGTAGGTGGTCTTTTTCATCATCAAAGTTTCATAATTCTGGAAGTTTTTATTCTTTAAACCAAACTATGAAATTATATCTAAACCTCAAATATTTGCCAAGTGAGACAGATGTTTCCACAAACAAATGACTATTTGGGATCTAATAGTTGAAACATTCATTTCATCTGCACATAATTATTTCCTGGGAAAATAAATCAACCAAGGTGAAACTACTAGAAAAAGTAAAATGTAGCTATAAGAATAGGCTTCAAATTTGGTTTCTACACTGCCAATTATTGCCTACAGGTATTAAGCTTAGGTGTTAATTATCTAAAACTTACAGTACTCGTCTGTAAAATGGAAAGGATAATGATAATAATAACTCATAGTCATAGGGGTTGTGTGAGGATTAAGTGAAAAACTACCCATGAAAAACTTTGTTTCCTGGCTTTTAGTCAGCATCTGTAAATGGTAGCATGAAGACTGTTTTGGCAAAACATATGTTTGGCTCCTGGTCCTTTTTTTACTGCACCATTTTAACAAATATACCCAAAGTCTTGTGTATTTACTGTTGACCGCTCTTGGATCAGTCTTAGTTATCTGGTAAAAGCATTAGCAGAGCACCCCTTATTTTTATTTTATTTTTAAAAAGTATTTGGCTAACATCTGAAAACACTCACTCAAAAAAAGGCTTTCTCTGTTATTTCTGTGTTTTGTTTAGTAGCTCACTTATGGCCTAAAGGAGACTTGGAAATGTTTTAGGGAACAACAACACCTCCTCCTCCTCCTCCTCCTCGTCCTCCTCCTTCCCCTCTTCCCCTTCCGCTCCCCCCACTCCCCTCCTCCCCCTTCTCCCCCTTCTACTTTTCTTCTTTTCCTCCTTCTCCTCTCTCTCCTCCTACTTCCCCCTACTGTCTTCTCCTCCTCCTTGCCATAGCCTCCTCCACTTTCCTCTTCTTTTTCTTCTTAATGGATAAGTTCAGTTAAGGACTCTACTAGACAGTCTTTGTTATAACTGACTTCATTTAACACTCTTTCATAATTTTAGTGTACAGGAGAAAATCAACTTCCCCAAATCATTTTTAGAGCAATTATATATCAATTCAAATTTAACCAGGATTATAAAGAGGCAATTTATACTTCAAATGGCTAAAAGAATAAGCAGAGTCTACCTCATACTGTGCCAAGAAGATGCTGTGATTTTGGCATAATATGCAAATGCAGGTTTTGGGAAAAAATGCATTAAACTGATTGAATTCACCTTTCTGCCTGGAGATCCCTGCAGAGATTTTATTGTTAACATAAGATACCATTGCTTTATTGATGCTCTGTCTATAACAGTGTTCTAAAGTCAAGAGTATCTATTTAAGTAGCTAGAAGTAAATGATTACTTTTTATCTAGAAATTAGATTTTTCTTATATTTTATTGATTTACATTGGAACTACAGTCTACTGTTTTCTGTCAGTCCCATATTCTAGTAATCACACCCAAAGAGCATCCTCATACAGAGAGAACTTTGGTCTTTAGCTCTCTCTCCTTTTTTGTTTACTGTTTAGTTACTTGACATATCCAAAGCATTTGTTTTAAGTGATCAGCTAAGATATCATCCTTACATTTGCTACGTCTGACTGAGAAGATGTAATGAAAACCATTTTATTTTTAAAAAAAATCTGTAGTTTTGCTTTTAACTCTTTGGGGTAGAAAAAGCAATTGGCTTTTATAATCTCCCAAAGTTATAAATTAAAATTATTTTGAAATTCAAAGACCAACAAATAAATTTTTTGCGTTATTTTTCTAAGAGATTTTTGTAGGTCAATTATGGAAGCTCCTTCATCTTTGATTGGTTATAAATTAAGCATTTAAAATTCTAAGCTTATGATCATTTACATTTGGACACAGATATAATTCACATACTAGAAAATACACCCTTTCAAAGTGTAAAATTTAATTATTTCTAATACATTTACAGTTAAATAATCATCACCACTCTCTAATTTCAGAAGGTTAACTACCTAATTCTAATTCATCTTCCCAAAAATCTTTAGGTCAGAGGAATATTGCCATGGTAGCAATATTTTTTCTTCCAAGAAACATAGATTTCTATTTACTTAGTGTCAATTTCTTCAATTTATTTCAGTGATATTTTGGAGCTTTTGGTTTAAAAGTCTTGCATGTGGTAAAATTTATTTTTGAATATTTATTTTATTTATTTATGAATATTTATTTTAATATTGTTGTAAATGAAACTGCTTTGTTAATTTGACTTTCAGATTTTTATTGATATATATGTAGAAATGCACATGATTTTTATGTATTGATCCTACTGATTCAGTGTCTTACAACCTTACCAAACTCATTGATTGTTTGATGATTTTTTGTGGAAGATGACATTTGACATCTGGATGCCATTTGGTTGCTTTTTTATTTTCTGTTTCTTAATTAACCTGAGTTGAACCTATAGTACAATATTGAATAGAAATAGTGGGAATATTATTCCTGTCTTGTTCTTGGTATTAGGGGAAAATTTAAATTGTTAGTCATTAAATGTAATGTTAGCTGTGAGTTTTCCAAAGTTGGAAATTAAAGTGAAGAAGTTCTTCTGTTCATGGCTAGTGAGTGGGTTTTGTTTTGTTTTGGTTTGGTTTGGTTTTTAACTAGGAATGGTTTGGCACTTGTCAGATGCTCATTTTTCAAACTTAATTTTACTGATACAGTATACAACATAGATTTATTTTCATATTTTAGACTAACCCTGCCTTCCTGAGATAAGAACTCCTTAGTCATAGTGTATAATCTATTTTAAAACCTGCTATATTCAGTTTACTAGCAATTTTGATGGCTGTTTTTCTTTTTATGGAATGTATGGTTTCTTTATATGGAATATCTGGCTGGTTATTTATCACAGGTCTCACAGACTGACGAAAGTATTATTCCTTTGTTTTTGAAGAGTTTGTGAAGAATCAATTTTATTTCTTCTTTTACAGTTTGGTAGGATTCACTAATAAAGTGATGTCATCCTGCTGTTTTCTTTGTGGGAAATTTTTGGTTACTCATTAAATTTCTTTATGATTATAAGTTTACTTAGATTTTTTTATTTATACTTTAGTTTCAGTAGTTCTAAGAATTTTCCATCTCATTTAGGTTATCTAATTTGTTGGCACACAATTGTTTATAATATTCCTTTATAGTTTTTTTTTTTCAGGTTGTTAGTAATCCCCCTTTCATTTGTGAGTGTAGTTATTTGGTCCTTTCTTTTTTGTTTGTCTTGGCTAGTCAAGCTAAAGTCTTTTTTATCATGATGATCTTTTTGACAAATCAGCTTTTGGTTGTGTTATTTTTTCCATTGTTTTTCTATGCTCTGTTTCTAGCTAGTCTTTTTATCTTAATCATTTTGTCAAATGTTTGGTTTTATTTTTTCTAGGCACTTTTTTTCTATGTTCTAATTTTTTTTATTCCCAGCTGTATTTGCTTTGAGTTTATTTTACTCTTTTCTGCTTTCTTAAGGTAGAAGTAAGGTTACTGATTTGAAATCCTTTTAGATATAGGTTTTTACAGTTATACACATTACCCTAACTTCTGCTTTATGTGCATCCCACAAGTTTCAGAATATTGGTTTTATCTATTCATCTAAAGAAGTTTTATCTGATATCTTATGTGACTTCCCCTTTGTTCAATAGGCTATTTAGATATATATATTAATTTCTACCTATTTTTTAATTTCTCCAAATTTTTAAATTATTGATTCAGTTTCATTCTGTTGTAACAGCATAACATATCATGATCTTAATCTTTTTAAATATAACAAGACTTGCTAATGCCTTATATAGTCCCTTAAAGTGTTTCATATCCTCTTGTGAACAATCTGGTTTCTGCTATCATTGAGAGGAGTGTTCTATGTGTACCAGTAGTGTTGTATAAGCCTTTCATTTTCTATAAATTGTTATATTCATTATTGAACAGGGGATATCAAAGTCTCCAAATTTATTGTTGAATTGTTTCTCTCTTTGATTCTGTTAATTTTTGTCCCAGGTATATTGGGGCTTATGCTTCATATACATACATCTATAATTTATGTATCTTCTTGATGATGACATTTTGAATCATTAAAAGCCTTTAAAGTGCATTAAAAACTTTGTTATTTATCTTGAAGTATATTTTTAATATAGTATAGGTTCTCCAGTTCAGTTTGAGGTTTTGTATCATGTGTCTGCTATCCTTTTGCTCTCAACCAGTATGGCTTTGAATTGAAAGTGTTTCTCTTGTAAACATGTGGTTGGAGCATAACTTTTTAAAATCCGTGCTTCCAATCTCTGCTTTTTCATTGAAGTTTTCAATCCATTTACATTCAGTATAATAATTACTAATACGGTAGGATTTAAGTCTGTCATTTATTATATATTTTTATATGTGCTGTGTCATTTTTGTTCTACTGTTCTTCCATTGCTGCTTTTTTTGTAGTAAGTAAACGTTGTCTTGTATACCATTTCACTACCCTTGCTTCTTTCATTTTTTTATTCTTAGGTTTATCTTGAGGATCAGACTTGGCATCTTAATGAATAATAAAATAGTTCAAATTTCACCAAATTTATTTCAATAGTATATAAAAATTGTGCTCGTATATAACCCCTCTCCCTTCCCCACAATTTTGTGCCATCATTGTATACCAATTACATCTTTATCATCTGCCCATTACAAATTTATAATTATTAATTTATGCTATTGTCTTTTCCATCAGTAATTGGAAAAAAATAAATTTTTGCTGTCTTCATCTATGTAGTTGCCTTTTTATTTTTTATATGCATTAGTTCTTGTGTCATTTCAGCCTCCAAGACTCTTTTCAGTATTTCTTCTAGAGCGTATGGCTAGCAATGAATTCTCTCTGTTTTTTGTTTTTGTAGGAATGTCTTAATTTCTTTATTTTTGAAGACTAGATTTGCTGGATAGAGAATTCTAAGGTGATAGACATGTTCCTGCACTTCAGATGTCAGCCCACTGACACTGACACCCACTGAGGATTATATTAAGAAAAGGTTCAAGGTGTTGTATATAAGCAGCAACTGCCCACAATGAATGTAATCATGTTCTGCAAACATATCTAATTTAAAACAATTCTCTCAAATTGTCTTTGGTTTTAACAGTTTGGATTCTGATGTCTTGATGTGGATTTTTTTGAGTTGTTCCAACTTGCAGTCCTTTAAAAACTTCTTAGGTGTGTAGATTAATTTTTTTTTTTCAATTTGGGAAAGTTTCAACCACTAGGACTTTAAATGCCTTTCTCTTTCTCCTCTTCTCCAAATTCCTCCACAGGATGGTGTCCCATGAGTCTTGGAGGATCTGTTCCCTTTTAAAATTATTTTTGTGGTGCTTCTAAAATTATATGTCTTTAAATTTAATAGTTTTGTTTTCTTCTGGTTTGAATTTATTATTGAAATCTTTTGAAATCCAGAATTTATATTTGTTTTTTTAATTATCTTTTGATTCTTTGTCTGTATAGTGAGATGTTATTGTTCCAGTTCCCTTGAGATTTTTAGAAATGGTTTCCGTAATTCTTAGAATATATATTTAAAATAGATGGTTTAAAGTCTTGGCCTACTAAGTAAGCCCAATATGGACATGTTTGGAACATATTTAAAATAACTGATTTAAAGTCTATCAAGTAAGGCTTTCTTATGGACATTTTTATTCTGATTTTTCTATGTATGGGCCACATTGTCTTGTTTCTTTAGCTATCTGGTACTTTAGTAAAAAGTAGATATTTTATATAATACAATGTGGCACCTCTGGAAACCATACCCTCCTCTCTGCATAGTTTCTACTGATACCTCTGCTGCTTTTTTTAATTGTTGCTTAAGTGAATAGGAGAAATGTAGTAAGTCCCTGACTTACTAACAAGCTCTGTTCCAGAACATTTGTAAATTGAAGTCATTTGTAAGTCCAGCGAGGTGAGTTTTATACACCTTTGACACAAATGTATAAGGCAAAGTATAAAAAATGCCAAACACACACACTCAAAAATAGTGTAAATAAAATTTTACTTTTACAATTACTTCTGTTTTGTACACTTTTGTTTCCATGTTTATTGCTTTGCACTTCTTAGTAATCCCCTCCACATCACTGTTTTTTTTTTCTTACTTCTGGACATCTAGAACCCTGATTGAGCACTGTACTTCTGTACACTATCGCACTGTGCACTAAGCAAGCAGCAGTACAACTGTGCAATGTCTCACAGACATGTGAGCTACTTTTGCAGTTGTTCACATCTACAAATGTTCATAGTGTGAGGTCCATTCATATCTATGAAAGTTTGCAACTCAAATGTTCATGAGTTCAGGGCTTCCTGTACTTGTATCCTCCAAAATGTTCGTATCTTAATCCTGGGACCTGCAAATATATTCCGTTAGTTTTTTTAAAGGAATTCATATTGCAAGTGGAATTTAGGTTGTAATTAGCTAGTCTTAAACAAGAGATTATCACTGAAAAGCCAGAAGGACCCAATGTAATCATAAAGGTTACTAAAAGTAAAAGAAAAAGAATATCAGAGTGATCATAAGGACTACTAAAAGTAGAAGAAAGAAGCAGAATATCAGAGTGATAGATGTCTTACACCCGCTACTCCAACTGGCTTTGAAGATGGAGGAAAGGAAATGGCTTCTCAAAATTGGAAAAGGCAAGCGGATTGTTTTCTTGAGCTTCCAGAAAGGAAACAAAATCTTCTGACATCTGGTTTTAACTCAATGAGGCTGTGTTTGAGAAACTTCTGACCTACAAAACTGTAAGATAAGTCTGTGTTTGTGTTGTTTAAGCTACCAACTTTTTGAGGTAATTCATTATAGAAACAACAGAAATTAATGTAATGACTTTCTGGACAAATTCTGCAGTCTGTTTTTGCAGACTTTAAAGTTCACTTGGGGAAAAGTTTATTTGTCCTGAGAGAATTCTGAGTCACATTACATAAAGACAAATCCTGCGAATGGGAATTTTGCAGTGGGGTCAGACAAATCAAATGACAGTTTTCTCAGAATGGTGCTTTTCAGCAATTGTAAACCTATTCTACTCTATCCAGTGTCTGTCAGGCTGCTGTTGTTCACTGTGAGTATGGAGCTATTTTGTTTTCAACTTTGATGAGACCAGGGAGAGGTGATGGAAACGGGGTGAATTAAAATGCCTACAAGCTCACCATTCTTAATGAGGTTTAGCTGGGGTTTCCTCCCTTGAATAAACACATCTTGGATAGTGACAAGTGTTTGGTTAATTTCCAGAGCTTTGAAAAATTTGATTTTAACAATTTTCCATTGATTCTGTTTCTTTCATGGAGGAGTGAATTTTCCAAATCCTTACTCTGCCATTTTTTCTGAAATTCAATCTTTTTTCTTAAAGTTCTCTAATGAAGAAAGAAGTAACCAACCCACTTCCCACCTCTTATATTTCTTATTCCCACCATGATGTTTTACTGCAGTAGCCATGTCTGTCAAAGCCTTCAATGTGTACTTCAGTCCAGATGGCTTCAAGCAAATAATTAAAGGTTCTGAAGGAATGCGCCATGGACTGATTATTTTTCCTTTTGCAATTGGAAGTATCACATACCCATATTTAAAATTTTATTTTTCCTTAATTACAGTATGGGTATTCAGAATTTGGTGTACAAAACAGAAACATTTTAGGCACTTAAAGAGAAAGGGATAACACATGGAATACAAAAGGAATTGAGGGAATGAAGGACAAGCAAGTTTTAGGATAAGTTTTTGGAAACAAACTCTACAATGATAGATCTGACCCACAAGGGCATCTACCTCTGAGGACAGACTTTATTTTAAATTTGTCAAAAAACAGCTTTGAGTTTTGCTAACTTTTTTGGTTTAATTTATTTTCTTTGGTGTTATTTTCTGCTTTGATTTTTATTGCTTCTTTATTCAGTCTGCTTTGTTTATTGTGTCTGTGTTTTTCTAGATATTGAGTTGAATGCTTAGGATATATTCATTATTACCTTTAAAAATAGACTAATTAAGGTTTAAGTTTTTTTTTCAGAATTGTATTTCTTTAGCAAAATCTCATAGGTTGTAATATTAATCAGTTTTAGCCTAATTTTCCAAGCCCATAGTTTTGTGTTAATTTCACCTTCGTGATATTTTATCCCATTTAAGTAGCTTTGTGTTTTCATCATTGGTTTCTATTCTTTTTATTATACTTTATTAACTGTGCTTATAAAATATTGTTGCTCTTAGTCTAATATTCTATTTTGAAAATATTCTGTTGGTGTTTGAAAAGAATATGTATACTTTGTGAATGATAAATAAGCACACACATAGAATATAAACTCATCGTCTGGATGACTGTTCACATTCTTTATAGCCTTATCATTTGTTTCGGAACTTCATAACAATTTTTGCTTTGTTGTTTGATGCACGGAGCATTGTCATTATAAAGATTTATTCACGAGCTTTTATGCATTGACTAAAATAAAGCATATTGGTTTATCATGTTTAATAATTTTTGTGTTGAGTACTAGTCTGTCAGAAACCAATGTCAAATTGCTGTCGAGCTTTATCTTTGTCCACCTCTTATAAGTGTGTGTGTGCATGTGTTTGTATATTTATCTACTTGGATTTTAATTAAAAAATACTCCTAACCCATAGAAGTATTTTAAAGCCTATTTTAAAAGCCTACTTTAAAAAAAATCATCAAACAAAATAAAGGAATGGATTTATTTACATTTTTATTTATATGTTTGATTTTATTTTTGATGATATATTTAGCTCTGGTCATTTTCTTGTTTGTTTTCTTTCCTCAGTTCCTTTCTTCATATTTTTATAGATTAATAAATTCATTAATTAATTGATTATATGTAGGTGGAATTCCCTAGTTCACCAAATGAGTTAAATTTAACAAATTCTTAAATATTTTTGCAAACTTCACGTGCTAATTTATATCTACAAAATCATCTCCAAATAAGACAAAAATCTTTATTTAATTCACTTGAAAGCTTTTTATCCTGTTATCCTTCCCACCATCCTCAAACTATTGTTGAAAATATTAATGTTCAAAGTTGTTATTCTTTTTTACATTATGCCTCTTGAACTTTACAAATTCCTATTTTCCAAGTACATTAAATACTAAACCAGAATTATTAGTGAGTATTTAAGATTGGAACTGTTTTACTGTTAATTTTATATTACAAGTAAAATCCTCCCATAAAGGTAAAAATTCTAATTTTTCTGAAACAGTTTAAGAAAGTATTGTCCAATATAAAGTATGATATCTTGGACATGAAATTTTTCTCACTGGAAAAGATCAAATAGGGTAAATCACTTATTGGTAAGAGTAACCAATCACCAGAACAATCAGATTGATTAGAACTTTCAAAAATATTATTTTAATTTTCTTTGTACTACTAGTCCCCAATCTTAAGGATTTTCTTATCTTGGCACAAAGAAATGAATGATCCAAAAGACCTATTCACATTTTTTTCATCCTGTTCTTCAGTTCTATCTAGTAGTATTACTTAGTTTTATTCTAAATATATCAGTGTGTACATGAGAAAGAAAGAAACAAAGGAAGAAGGGAGGGAATGAATTAAGGAAGGGAGGAAAGGAATAAAGAAGGAGGGAAAGAATGAAGGAGAGAAGGAAGAAAAAATAATAATTTTCACTGAGCAAACATTTTCAGTCTAAACGTCCTACTCATATGAGGTAATTATCTGTCATGGCCCCTTACAGAACCACCAAGCCTGGAAGCTTCGGGAAAGATGCGGAACGAGACGGTGGTTGTGAGCAGTCCCATCCAGCTGGAGTGTAAGGCAGCAGGAAATCCTTTGCCTGGTACGTTTACTTGTGCAATCTGTAATTTACCAATATTTTAAGATTTCTGGGAATAAATGAAATTTATTGTGAGCATAAGAGACTAGTTACTAATAAAAGAAAGATAGTGGAAGACATTTCAAGGATAAAGCATTGCTATCACTAGAGGATATTTTAAAGTTTTCATTGCTTTTTGGTACATTAAAGTATTTGTCCAGTTAATGCAGAAACATATGAATACCAGAATTGTTTTTCTCTGTATTGTGGCCACAGAATCCACAATTGTATTTTACATATCTTTATGTTAATGGTTTTTATTTTTAAAGTTACCTTAATGAAGTTTGATCAAATTGGTGCTCCTTCACAGTCATTCTAATGACCACCGCTGTGTTTTATATATTTCTATCACTGTTATATTATTCACATGAATCAGTAATATTATAAATTTTTGAAGCCTGTAGTGTAGTGTACTGTGTACATGTGTGTTTCTGTGCTAGGAATTGAAACCAAGGTCTTGCCCCACCTGCTAGGCAAGTGCCGTGCCACTGAGATAAATCTGATCTCTTCTTTAATTTTATTTTGAGACAAAGTCTCCCTCGCTTCCCAAGCTGCCCAAGCTAACTTTGAACTAATGGTCCTCCTGCCTTAACCTTCACATCAGATGAGACTACAGGCATGCACCACCACACCCAGTTTGACATATGGTTTTGAATAGATGTGTAGACAAAATTTGTATAGGAACTAATGCAATAGGAAGAGAATAGATTGGAAATGTACTATCAAACAATAATGGCATACTAGAGACAATATAAAAATAAACTCTTGTTAATTCATTTTCAAAACTCATACTAACTCAAGTGTTGGTTTTTCTTACCTTCTCTGAAAAATCAACCCTAAGGAGATGTTGATGTGCATAGATTAAACTCAGTAAGCAAAAGAAGAAAGTAATGGTGACCATTTTAGATGGGATCCAACTTCATATATTAAATGTCTTCTTCCTTCCCCCCTCAGTTATTTCATGGTATAAAGATAGCCGTCCACTTTCGAGTTCAACTACCATAACTTTCTTGAACAGAGGACAGATCATTGATATTGAAAGTGCCCAGATCTCAGATGCTGGCATATATAAGTGTGTGGCTGTCAACTCAGCTGGTGCCACAGAGTTATTTTATAGTCTACAGGTTCATGGTAAGTACTACCTTGCCAAGACTGATCCTGGGTTAAAGAAGCATGCAACGTGATTAACTACTTTTATAAAATTCTAGTGAAAATATGTAATACAGTGTGCTTTTGTTACTTTTCTGTACGAGCTCTGTGTTCTAAAACTGATGAACATTGTTATGGCAGATTCCTATGAAAATGCTGAATTTTCACATGCTGTTGCATTTTCGCTTTGGATGAGTTGTTGAGGTAGTTGTTGGTATTCTTCTCGACTAGACACAATAACCTTGCTTGTGAATTCATTCTAACAGAATCATAGATATTAGTTAAACAAATGTTTCTGAATTACTATCTCTGAAAAAAGAAGGGAGTTGGTAGTTAAATAGTACAGTGTATGCAGTGGAGGGGACAATATACAGTGTACATATACACACACGTCTAGAAATTGAGAAATAAAAAAACATTTGGACATTTTAAAAAGTCTTAAATTAGCAAAACTTCTATCTTTTCATCTGTGAGATGAATATACCAATATTTGCCCTGCTCCCTAGGGTAGCTGGGATTAGAGTTCAAATAAGAGATGTGAAGGAATTTACCAACAACAAAAAGTCAACATACAACAAATCCACGCATAGATATGATTTGTTCTGGATATTGCATATAGTTTTCATTATTTTGAGATTACAAATACTGTGATATTAACATACTTTTATTTATTTATTTTTCAGTGCCTCCATCAATTTCTGGCAGCAATAACATGGTAACAGTAGTAGTTAATAATCTGGTGAGGTTAGAATGTGAAGCCAGAGGTATCCCTGCCCCAAGTCTGACCTGGCTGAAAGATGGGAGTCCTGTCTCTAGTTTTGCTAATGGAATCCAGGTATCTCCATTTCTGTGTTGAAATCTACCACCCAGTTATTCAAGATAGGGAGTTCAAATAGATAAATCTGTTGAAGAGATTTGGAGGACGAGATTAACAAACATGATTTAAAAAACACATATGCACCCATAAATACATAGGCACACAGGCAAGTAAGATGTCTAAACATTCATTTAAAACCCAATAATTCTAACAGTTCCCTTACCTCATCTGTAGGGATTAAGTTTTACCTATTTGCTTTAGATACAGGTTCTTTTCTACCTTCTTCCACCTCCTGCTCATACCACAAGTAGTATTCTTCAACAACAGAAACAGAAATTTTTGAGTAGAATTTATATTACAATATCTGGAAATAATAATGAATCCTAAAAACACATAGAACTTAGATTCTTCTATAAAAACATCAAAGAATAATGTTAGAAAGGTTCTAATGGAAACAACATGAGGAATGAAATTTGACACATATGAAAAATGTAATAATGCACTACATTTGCTAAAAGTTAAAAATACAGAAGCAGATCTAAAGGCATTTCTTATTTTATTGATTCATTTCGTTGTCCTTTGCAGATATTCCATTTTTCACAAATGAAATTTTGTGCCAGCCTTGCACTGAGCAAGTTGATCAGCATCATTTTTCCAATAGCTCAGATAGTTATTGGGTTTTTTAGCACTAAAGTATTTTTTTAATTAAGATATACACATTGCTGTTTAGATTGAATGCTATTGCACACTTTATGGGCTACAGGATACTATAAACATAACTTTTATGTACACTAGGGAATAAAAAATATTGTATGGCTTGCTTTATTATGCTATTTGCTTTATTGCAGTGGTCTGGAACCAAATCAAAATATCTTGGAGGTGTGCCTGTATTCAATTTGAAGTCTAGTTTTATTTTGCCTAACAGAGAACATAATTCTCCTATGATTCTATTTCTTCAGGGTTTTTTTGAAAGCCCAGTCATTCAGAATTTGTGATCATAGATCAAGAGTTAAAGTCAATGTATAGAGGAACCACTGTATTTATTGGAGAACAGAACAATGAATGTGACTAACTTATTTATTGAGCTACTGTTTTGTTGTTGATTATAACTTCTTACCTGCTCACCCAAAGAAAAACTAGAATTAGTTTGTCTTATTTTTGCTTCTCCTATTGGTGTTTCCACAATAACTCTCTCTCTCTCTCTCTCTCTCTCTCTCTCTCTCTCTCTGTCTCTCTCTGTCTCTCTCTGTCTGTCTGTCTTGGTTACTGTTCTCTCGTTGCTGGGACAAAATACCCGACAGCCAAAATGAAGGAAGGAAAGGTTTATTTATCTTACAGTTTTAGAGGTTTCAGTCCATACTCAGCTGACTCCAACGCAAGGTGGCATGGCTGAGGGGCAGCCATTCATGGCAGCACAAAGGACAAGAGCAGAAAGGGCAAAAGGGAAAAGCAGCCTCCTTCCTACCCTTACATTGTATGCTGGTTCCCCTCCACAGCAGGTGCAGCACTCACACCGCCAATCCCAGCACTAGACAATGAACCAATCACAAACACTAGATTCAGCTGCATCCATGACTGTATGAGGCTTGGCGGGGTGCATCTGAACACAAACCATAACACTCTCTTTCTCTCTGTGTGTAACTATAGATGAAATTTGATGCTATCTAGGGGGATTTGCTATCAGTGGTTGTTAGCAAGTTTCATTCTACCTATTCTCTCGCTCTCTTCCACTGAAAATATAAGGGGTTTCTGTGATGGTTACACACTTTAAAATATCCAAGTGAAAATCCCTCTAGAGGCACATCTCAAATAGTCAGCCTTATAAAATTAGTGGAAAAGGATACTTACCATGTTCATTGGAACATATTGGTAATTTAGCTTTCTTTTTCTTAATAGATTCTCTCTGGGGGTCGCATCTTAGCGCTGACTAGTGCACAAATAAGTGACAGTGGGAAATACACCTGCGTGGCAGTGAATGCTGCTGGGGAGAAACAAATCGACATTGACCTCAGAGTATATGGTGAGACAAGTTATAATTATTTCTCCTCTGATAATAGATGTATTTGGGTCCTAATGTCTTTAAAAATAATTTATTGACAAGAACAGTGAAATCTAGCATCATGTTGCATGTTTATAATCCCAATACTTTGGGTGGCTGAGGCAAAAGGATTACAGGTTTGAACACAGCCTGCATAACCAAATAATTTAGCAAGACCTGTCTAAAATAAAAAATAAAAAGGTGTGGGAATGTAGCTGAGTATGAAGTCCTTGGAATCTATCACTAGTGCTGCAAAATAAGAAGAAAAAAAGAAACAATAAACAAAGGAATTACATTACCAGATCAAGTTCAAATTCCTGTAATATTTTATATTTGACCTTGATTTTCCCTTTTCTAAAGTTCTGAGGTATTAAAAAGTGCACATCCAGTCTGTAGGATGTTGGTTTTACAGTGTACTCTGAAGAGCATGACTCTCAATATCAGCTCTGCTATTTAGAAGACACAATCTCACTAAAGCAAGTATCTGTCCAAGTATCTTTCTTCATCTATTTTCTCAAAGCCATGATTTAATTACTTTTAATATATTTGTAATCAGTAATTTTGTGATCAGTACTATGTCTGTAATGCTATTTGAGAAGCAAAAGTTAAGCTAGATGTAAATTTAACCAAAAATCAAGTTATTTTTTTCCTACCATTACAGTACAGAAGGAACTGGCTGCTTCCATCACAGCAAAAATCCCCTATATGAAGTTGGGGCATCACTGCCTCCATCCATAGATTATGTGTGTCATTGGTATACCTTGACATTTAGAAATCTGACAAACATTATTCACTGTTTTATTTGTATTATATTCCTTGCACCATGGAATCATGTAATTGTTTCTTCCATGGTGTTTCATAGAGTTTATGCCTACAAGGACTTCTCCTTTAATTCCCACATGACTTCTAAATAATTTACTGATATTAGAAATATATTAATTTTGAAACATACAGACCATGTGGCTCATATTGACTTCTCTTTATAAATTTGACAAAAACAAATGTACTAATCACAAATAACTTATGGTATATTGTCACATAAATTTTTAGTAGAAAGGCCTCATTCCGTAGATACCATTAAAAGTCCCAGTTAGCATAAGTGCACTACCAAAGGGCTCTCTATATTCTTCTTATTACTGCTACTGCAATGAACCTGGATCCACTTTCAGCCCCCAGATTTGCTGGTGTGTCTCATAACAAGTTTATGATGTCCAACCCCAGGGATCCTAGTTCCATCACTGAGTTGGGGTAACCATCATGCCTGCAGGAACTGAAAGACTGCCTTTGCAAAACATCACGAGAGAAGATTATCAACAATAAGCATGTGGCACCATAGCTGCTTCAGTCATTATCAGACAAACATGGGGTTGTTAAAAGTATTGACTGGGTTTTAGTCAACTGTCATTATCTGAGTTTCACTATATCTGTTTTCTACTGGTTAATATCAAGGGTAGGCCTAGGAGATTATAGAGATCTGATATTTTTGAGGAATTTTGGAAACATGCATCACTGTTCCTTATCAGTTGCTAATGTAGTTGCATCCCACCTTTTTCAAACTGAAAACAGGTACTTTCATCTGGTATAAAAATTAAATGACTAACAGGTATAGGTGTATGTCTAATAATGTGCATATGTGTTTAACACTTGAAATATATATTTAACAAGCTACTGAAGAAGTGAAAATTAAAACATTTCAGTTTTTAATCTGAAATCAGTTTCCAACCTATGTTCCATTAATTATTTCCATTCAGTGTATTTGTATATTACTTTTCTCGCAATCTTGTGTCTGCTGGAAACTTCATGAATGTTGACCTTCATGGATATATCCACTTCAGGTTTACATTGTAGAGTGTACAGATGGTATGAGGTGTACCCAGTGGGTAAAATAGCTTTCCCTAGTGTTACAAGAGTAGTTTCTTTAAAAATTTTCTCCCTGTAATAAATTTGGAGTATATTGTACCATGTTGCGAGACACTAAAACAAGTATTCCTGTGGTATATTTTCTTTGAACATAAACCCAGAGAATTTTCATAGAGATTCCCCCCTCTTCATCTCAGAGATTAGAGCCCTATAGAAATCCTGATTTTTGTAATTAAACTCAACAGGTACAATATATAGAATGCGAAATATAGTAGGTCTAGGGTACATTTCCTAAGCTACATAGCCACAAAAAAAAAAAGAGAAAAAAAGGGGTAACATTAAGGAAGTGAGGATCTAAAGAGTAGAACCTTGTTCTCTTTTCAGACTAAACAAAATGTCTGAAATGAGACACAGGATAGAAAAAAAATAGATGCTTTTCAATAATATATATCCTCAACAATAATTAGATTTGCTTTAATATGTGTTTCTTAAATAAATGCTTCATTATCTTTGCATTTTTTTCTCTCAGTTTTAAAACTGATTTCCTTTTGAATTTGGTTCAACTCATTTAACTGCAAAGAAAAGTAATTAAAAGGAAACATTTAGAAATAAATTAGCATTCTGCAGTCTTGGATTATTTCCGACTTTCGCTTCTGCAAGCAGTCATAAATCTAGTGCTTTTATAGTTCACAAATAGTCTAAAATAAACATATTTTTAAGTAGTCATGCTACTTTTTATCCAATAGAGCAAATTTTACCCCAAATGATATGAAAGGTGTAAAATTGGCCATTCCACTTAGGTCTTCCTATGATGAGACCTGTAAAAATACATGTTTTACATGATATTTTGTGAATGGCTTTAATTGTGCTTGTTTTGCTACTTTTATAGCAATTTTAGTCTTGAACAGACTAGTCTCACATCTTTTGTCTAGTGTGTCACATAAAAAACAATCCTATTCTCCTTGTCTCCCACAGATTTTGTTAACTTTACTGAGAGTCAAATGACTGGGTGCACTATTAAATTTAGCAGAAGGAACACCATGAATCTCTGCACAAATGCTTCACTAGTATATTCCAACCGTTGTGCAGCGGTTCCTTTTCCCTCCTTTAGCATACATTTTTAGAGTTTGGCACAAGTTCTGCATCCAGAGACAGCACATAAGTATGCTCTTTTAATTCACCTTCCATTCCTGCTGAAATGCACATGGTAACTGTCTAAGGCTCTTTTTCACTTCTGGGATGAAATAGTCAATATTCACAGTTTAAAAGAGGAGCAATTTATTTTGGTTCACAATTTGGACATAACTGGCCTCAAGGTAGAGATGGTATGGCAGAGAGGCATAGTGGAGGAAAGCTGCTCACATCACATCATGGCAGCCATGAAGCAAAAGAAAGGATCTAGGGAAAGAGATAGAGCCTTCCCTAGAGATCCTCCTCTTCCAGCCAGACTGCACCTTCTAACAACACACTCCGCTACGACCTCACCCAGTAGATGATTTCACTGATGCCCTGTGGTCCAGACATCTTCCACAAGCCACACTTACGAGCACATCAGGCTTCAAGGGACATTTTTATCTAAACCATAACAGTAGCGGAAAAAACTCATGCTTACAGAGACACCATGCTACTAGTTAGCATTCATTGTCATCATTCCACATGCTAAGGTATTGATCCTGAAACAAAGGTTCACAGACAATAATATTCTCTCCACAAAAATCTCATTTCTACTGAAGCATTTGGAAAACCCTTTAGGATTCATCCAATTGCTCTTAGCCTTTCTTAGGAACCAAAACCAAGACAAAACAGAAAACCACAAATAAAGTAATTCTCCTATACTCCTAAAGACTTAATGAGAAAGGGCCAAAAAATTCCCCTCTAGTTTTTTGACGTGGCCTTTTTATGACAGTCTTGATTTAATCATCAGTTTGTTTTTTCTCAATTATTATGTGTGGGCCTAGAATAGTATTTCGCATATTATGGAGCCCATATTTTTTTTGAGAGACTTGCACCTAAAGCATCTAAGACAAATGATTGTTTACTCTTTTGTATACCCAAGAAGAGAGTCTTTAAACTTCTCCAGAAAACAGACGAGTATCTAAAAACCCATATAGCCAGGTAATTCTAACATTAATTTTATCAAAATTTCAACTCATTTTCTCCTTTTAAGTAATTGTATGTTGTACAGCTGATCACTAATTTTGTTTATTCTTTATTGTGTCACCTGACAAAGTCTTCATTCCATACAAAGTTGAAAAGGCATCATAGAAAGAAAAACACAAGACTGCATATCAAAATACTCTCAGCTTTTTCGTTAGCTAGCCATGTTATTCTTCATAAACTATTATCTATTCCCCATTTTATGTTTAGTGCACTAATAGGTAGAACTAGATGATCTCTGTGTTCTCTTTGAAATCTAGTATTTTTCATTTCACCTCTGTGACTATGAAATTTCTTTCTTTTGTAAAAAAATATAAATATTAAAATAATTTTTCTTTTAGTTCATTGTTATTTCCAAAATATTTTGAATGCTTTATTATTCTTAGAACCTTAAGCAGTAACATCTAATTCTAGAAATTTCTTAAATGTGCATTTGGTGAAGATTTCTAATTTTAAATGTTTTTTAATTAAAAAGTAAGAATTATTTATGTTCAACAAAAATGTATTTATCAGTCATTTATCAATACTTGATTCTTAACCAAGATGCATACAGGGTATAATAGGATGATTATAATTCTTTATCTATAGTTAAAAAGCTACTCAGTATATATTATGCTGACTAATAAAGATAGTGTGCTACCCTGTTTTATTCTGAGGCAAAATTCATCTTTCACATAGTTCCACCAAATATTATGGGAGAAGAACAGAATATCTCTGTCCTCATTAGCCAGTCTGTGGAGTTACTATGCCAAAGTGATGCTGTTCCCTTACCCACTCTGACATGGTTAAAAGATGGCCGCCCTTTGCTGAAGAAACCAGGTCTCAGTATCTCTGAAAATGGAAGTGTATTAAAGGTAAGGTTATGAATTAATTTCTTTCTATGTTATTCCTAAGGTCATAGTATTCGTGTTATCCTTTTAAGGTTGCCTGTCCTTTACAAGTGTTCTAATTTCATCTTATAAAATTCCCAGAACACTTTTCTTAATGAATATTTTTCTTAACAAGTTTGATTTTTTTAATATTAAGAAGATTTAAATAATTTAGTTGTCTATACATGCTCGTATCCAGAGGCCATTTGAAAACAAAACAAAACAAAGCAAAACAAAACATTTCCAGGAAAAGATCATAGAAATATTCTAAGGAATACCTCATCATCAGTCATTCAACTAGTCAGGAAATAACTATTATAGGTGCTCTGTACAAGGCTGCAGAAATTATGACAATCTCATAGTCTTGATGTTTTCAATTTCACATAAAATGAAAGTTTAATTAGCAGTTCTGTTTAAAAACGAAATCAGTGCTGTAGTAAGTATGAGTTAACTACCAAGTGGATGATACAGACAATACCTTTTGGGAGGGATAGCAGAAAATAAAGCTCTGCTTGTCTGAAAGTTGCTTTGAAGACTACCTTGCTTTTCAAGGTATAGACTGGGACAAAAGTCTTGATTAAGGAAAACAAGTTAGCGAGGTTGACTGAAACAGAGAATTTAAACATGAATATTTGGAAATAACATTGAGGTTAAACTGAGTAATGCAGAGTTGACATGGAGAACCAGCCTAAGGAATTAAGATTCAGGAGGCCCAAAGCCCTGAATGTTCATAATTCCACTGAATATTTACAAAATCATCATAATTTGACTGAGAAATTAAAAGGATAGCTAAGTAAACTGCCCAGTTCCTACGAGGCAGAAGTTGGTTTTGGACACAAGGAATATAGCTTCATGCTAATAGCTACACGTAACCTCTTCGTGTAATCTTGAGGAAGATTATTACTGGTAAAAAGTAGGAGTCTTGAGAAATGGATGATGAGTGTCAGCGTGTGGGAAGGGAGGTAAAGTGGGGGACAGAAGCCTGGAGATGAGTTGGGAAATGTGAATGTGTATTTAAAGAAAATGATAGGGATCTTGGGAATTATAAAGCCATAATAATGGAGCTGACTGAGAAAGGGGAAACCAGAATCACAGATGAAAGGAAGAAGAACAAGTCAACTGAGCAACATAGGCAAAATATGGAAAAGAAAGAAGGGGAAAGAAAAAAAAACTATTCACATTTAGAAGTATACCTCAGTAGTCTAGAAATCAGCTGGTAAAATTCTCAAACCTTACCTCTAATAAATGACAGAGGGGACAATTGAATGCAAATCTCAAAGAGTATAGCAGTTCATTTCTTCAGATGTTGGTGAAGAAATCCTGGTGTCCAATGCTCTCCACCATAGAGCTGGACTAGGCATCATGGAGTATGCAGGTCCCATTGAGAGAGGCAGACCTATGCAGTGAGAACTTCTATAGAGTCAAACTTAATTGGGCAGTTAAAACTGTCTAACCTATGCCTTACCCAGCATTATTCACATATGTGTTTACTCAGATCAACTAATAGAGCTGTACCACTTATTCTGCTTGGCACTCACTAGGCATTTAATAAATGTCTATCACTCCTCTTTATTGTACCCATCCCCACCTTCAACCCTTATGTGCAGATTTATATTTCATGGCTTTAAAGTTCATAACCCTCTGGTGGAGCAGGTCTGCTACAAATCATGAACTTGAAGGTGATGTAGATCTCTTACTTGATTCTGAGTTTCCTTATCTTCAAAATGAAAAGGTTGAATTTTAATACTTTCAGCTCTAATAGTCTTTGGTTTTGATCTAATTCTAATTCTTTTGTTCATACCAATTGCTTAATAAGTTTATTAAATACCTACTCTGTACCCCTGCTACCCCTATTAAATACTTTCAATGATCAGTCTAACTCCATTGATCAGTCCTCTTTTGATCATTTAAAATTTCTGATTGTAAGCTTGTTTGGCCACGAGTCAAATACTGTTTATCATATATCTTATTTGATCTGGCATTATTACATAAAAACTCCATCATGTTCACATACTTTATATTTTCTACTAGATTGTACATCAAAGTCTGAAACAGTGTGTTACATTATATTTCTTTATGTTTTCTTACCTACAGTACACATGATTTATTCCCTATTTTATCTAAACTGTACTTCCAAGGTCTTTTTGGGGTTTCAATCACAGATATAAACAGGGTTAAAATAAGGTATGACATAGATAATGTTGCTGAATCTTGATCAGTGTAGAATCTGGGTGTTGTGTGTATTTGAATTCATTTTACAGTTCAACTACTTTTTATATGTTTGAAAATCTTGAGATAAAAATTAAAAATAAGAGATCATGAAGAACTTTAATAGAAAAATTCCAATTGTGAAGCAGTACCCATCATTTCAAAGCATGATTTTGATTTTGGTTTCAGATTGAAGACACTCAGGTTCAAGACACTGGTCGTTATACTTGTGAAGCAACAAATATTGCTGGAAAAACTGAGAAAAATTATAATGTCAATATTTGGGGTAAGCAGAATCAGCCCCTGTAGAGAAAACAATGCAGTCTCTAGTTTTGCCTTTTATTAATTTGTCAGTTCTTAAAAGGACAGTTATCCAAGGAACTATAATTGATTATCTTGAGTTTCAGCTTAAAGAACTAATTCAACAGTAATAGTAGATTGACTTCTTGAGCCCAAACATATTAGTCATTGTGACCTTGATGTAGAATGGTTCTCCCCTCATGCTTCAGTATCATGCCCTTTAGCTTTTATAGCCAGGATCTTGTAATGATTCAACTTTCTGTACATGGGGTTGAACAAATGAAAATAAATTAAAAAACCAACTTATATATGTGAACTGTGTGTGTGAGAGAGAAAACAACATATGCATTTGTATAGTGGGAAATGGGCTTATGGTTAATAGAGAAAAATTACTCTCATTTGAAATTTTCCCATTTGTCACTAATTAAGGTAATTCTTGTGAATAATCACAACTTGTACTTTGGCTACGGTTGTCTCCTGTTAAAAGTCCTCCCATTTCTAGCATACTCAGCTTTATTTTAAATACTGCTTTACATTCATTTATAATGCATTAAACCTTCTTATTTTGACTGTTTAAATTTGTTAAATTACCGAAGCCATGAACTGAAATTTCCTCTGTGAAGAGGATGGAAGCAATTCAAAGATCTGAGGACTCTCGCGTTCAGTGAGCTGAACGTCGTTCATTATGGAGTCTAGTGTGATGCACAGGGTGGGGGGGGCAGATTGGAGAAGGCGTGCATTATCAATTTTAAAGGTGTCTTTTTGATTCCAAGTGTGCAGCACCATGACTGATTCCAAAGGCAATAAATAGATTTTACCTTAAAAAGCTTTAAAGATGGACTGGGATGCTCAACTATGTATTTCAGAAAAAAAAAACAGATAAACTGCATACATATGTAAGAAACTGAATCAACAAGATTCTATGGCTTAGCCAGCTGGGAGTATGAACAGTAGCATCTTTCCCACAGAGAACAAACAAAGGTGACTGAGTTCAGTTTCAGACAAGTCACATTTGGCAGTGCTTCTCAGGCATCCAAAGTGAAATGTGAAGCAACCAGCTGGATATAAAAATCTAGATCTCAGAAGGGGTCTGCATTCCAAATGCAGATTTGCAACTCTTTGTAGTAATAGAAGCCACAGGGCAAGTGGAGAGTAGAGTTTAGAATGGAGATTAGAAATATATAATAGAACCAGTCTACCTAACAATATCATTTTCTTCTGAAGAACTTTGAGTCTGTAATACGACATGCGAACTATAAGGTTCATTCAGAATAAGGGTGGTGCCAAATGAGAAGGGCAAAAGTGCAAGGCGGTTGAGAGTATTGGCAAGGGAACAGCTGAAATTAAAAGCCAGATAAAGTGAGTAAACAAAAGAGCAGGCAGCTGGGAAGGGAGATAGTTTGAGAGATGAAAGCACTGGAGATTCAGTTAGGTTTGATGAATTGAAAATTGACAGGAATTGAGTAAGAGGGCAAGAAGAATGCAGCAATAATCCGATAGTGGCCTAAATTCATAAATTTACAGGGGAAATATTCTAAATGATAAAAGGGCTTCAGATGGAGAAAGGGATGAGGAGGTCAAGGAACTGAGTAGGCAGTGTATTTATAGACTGTGAATTTATATTATGAATGGTGAGCTCATTCAGAATGATGCTTGCACTTGATGCAAAGAAGTATAAAAACAAGAACAATATGTCCAATTATTCAGTGGAAAGAATGACAGGCTCACAGGCAGCGGTGAGAAAAACAGAAGGGAATTGGTGACATGAACCTAAAGGACAGCCTTCACATGAGGGTAGTTGAGCAATTACTGGAAGCTACACTGGGGACTCAGGAGCATTTTCCCTCCCCTAAATAATACTATAACCACAGAGGTGTCCCAAGGGAGTTTAGCCAGGGACTGTAAACTGAAGCCTTTCAGAGAAGTGTGGGTAACAGGATTCATTTGAAAGGCTCTGGGAAGATGCTGGAGGCAAGTAGAGAGGCGGGCTGTGCACACTAGAATGTGTCTTTCTCTCAGATGAAACCCCTTGCCTGTATTCTTATATATATATACACACACACATATATGCCTAGTCTTTTCTTATCCTTCTCAGTGTCTGAGATATTAACTCTGAGTGGACTAAAGTGTCTGGGTTACATTTAAATTTGGGAGCTATCTTTGTTTTTTATGCAAAGCATGTTAATATCTGCAATAAATTCATTCTTTATGCCACTCTGCATACTTTGATTATTAAATTTCTATCTGAAATTGAGAAACTATTATTATTTATTCTACATCTTACAAATGACTTTTAATATGATGTTGATACATCAACTTCATAGCAATTATTTTTTATGTCATTTGAGTAGAAACCTTTTTTTCTTGTATAGAAACCATTAGGGAAATTCGGTATGAAATATGAAGTGTGAAAACAGTATTTTTCTTTTGTTTCTTTCAGTGCCACCAAGTATTTATGGTTCTGATGAACTTGTTCAACTTACAGTCATTGAGGGAAATCTCATTACTCTCTTGTGTGAATCAAGTGGTATCCCACCCCCAAATCTAATTTGGAAAAAGAAAGGTCAGTTTTTATTCATAAAATTTATAAAAGTGTAAGTGTAAAATTTTTATTGTTTTAAATTAACATATCAGTTTATAAACAAACTACCTGGGATTTATATGCTAAATGCTAGATAGCAACATTGCTTTACATTAAATTTCAACATGTAAGATTTCTACCAAGGAGCTGAAAATATTTTTAAGACTAACTGCTTCCCAAAAATAATCAATTTTCTGGATTCATTGATAGACTTGTAATCAAAAACATATTGGCAGCAGCCATGATCAATCGTCTAGAGAACTTTTTCTTCTTAAGATAAACCTTTAAAATTCTTTTTCTAAAACAAACATTTTTACTATGATTATAGTCAGGGGTTACAATGAGAATGATTAAATACAGGACACAGAATTTATAATACTATTTTTATGATGGTCACCCAGAGTTAAATACAAGAAGGTGCAGGAAATTTGTCCACAACACTAAAGACTTTGAAAATTCAGCCAAGGTCCTGGAGCCCACAGTAATGTCCTGCATGAGTCCAGGTGAAGACCTAGAGCCCATTCCAGTGCCTCCCATGAGTCCAGCTGGAGGTCTAGAGTCCAAGACAAGGAAGACAGGGATTCATGCAAGTCTGTTTTATAGATCTGCACTGGGAAGGACTAAAGGTCAGTGGTAGAAGCTAGAAAGTCTATGCCAGCAGGGTGAAGGGTCTGTGCTAGTAGGTTTAGGGTTCTACACTGTAGCCAAGAAGTGATGCTCAAATTAAAGACCAGGGCCTCCCTGAAAAGTATCAGAGCCATCCTCAGCAACAATGAGGTCCCGAGCTCCTCTGAGAATGAGAACAGTCAAGTACATATCAGGAATCCAGTGTGACAGACTTCTCCTGGGATTAAACAGAATACATCTTCCCCTCCAGAGCCAGGAAGTGATGTTTAATCTAAGGACCAGAACTCCTCCAAAGTGAACCACAACCACTCTCAGTGACAAGGTCCTGAGCTCTTCCCATGGTAATGGCCGAATTCGTATCAGGGAAGCTAGCTATGACAAGCTCCTCCAAGAGAACCAGTAGCTCCAAATAGCAACACTTAGGAGATTCCACAATGCCCCGCTCTTCCTTTCCACATCTCCTTTTATGCTGGCAACTTTCCTCAGGTGTTCCATCTACACTCAGCACCATGCTGATTTAATCCATCTGGTATTAAGTTGATCACCAGTTTTTAATTCATAACAATCCACCCTGGTCAATTTGATAGTCATACACATTTCCTTAAACCAGTCTTTAGTGACAGATTTGTGAAAAGTTAGTATGTCTTGGTCTATTTGTATTTACATTAATACAGTAATTATATGTATACAATCCTTTTTACACTTATTACTGCACCAAAAACAAAATATTCAAATGATGACCAAGGTTCAACATTAAAAAACAATACTTTGATTAGTTAACCTGTTTACAAACATATAAAAACAACATTAAAATCAAATTAAAAGATTACAATCATAGTCCTTGCTTCCCATTAACTTTTAACATGGCATGGCAAGACTAAAAAGCAAGGTTCTCTTGCAATTCAAATATACTCTTCCCTCCAGGTGAAAGACTTCAGTTCATTTTTCCATTGTCCTGTTCTTCTAAATAACTATGTTCTCCTCGGTTTCACCTTTGCAACCCATGGTTCCACTGGAGCCTTCTTTCTGGCCAAATGTTTTAAATTACTCTACTGGGTCTTTGTTTTAAATTTCCAACATAGAGCTGGTCAAAAGTTCTCAGAAGTCATCCTGCTACCATCCCAAAAGTGGACTGCAGTGAAATTTTTCTGCCACCCAGGTAATATCTCTAAATGCAAGCAAAATGAAGACCAACTTTCAGCCAAAGCACAATATACTACCTGGACTTCAGCAGCCAATGCAGTCCTTCTCAATAGAAGCCTCCTGAGCTTCATTTTAACAGGCAGCATTTCCATCAGTACTCTGATTTTCCAGGTTCTGACAAGAGTCTTCAATATAGTTTACAGCATATAAGGACTATCTTTTCAAACAGTCTCTCAAAATCTTTCCAAATTAATTCCCAAGGCTCTTGAGTCATGTGGACAGGCAACATAACAGCAATGACCCCACTCTCTTGGTACCAATTTCTGTCTTGGTTACATTTCTCTCATTGCTGAGACAAAATACCCGATGCCCAAAACTAGGGAAGGAAAGGGTTTTTATCTTACGGTTTTTGGAGGTTTCAGTTCATATTCAGCTAGTTCCAAGGCAGGGTAGCAAGGCAGAGGGGCAGCTTTTCATGGCAGCTGCAAGCAGCAAGAGCAAAAAGGGCAAAAGAGAGAAAAAACACGCCTTCTTTCCTCCCTGGGCAGTTGCAGCACTTACACTGCCATTCCCAGCACTAGACAACAAACCAATCACAAATGCTAGATTCAGCCACCTCCATACCTGCATGAGATTTGGGGGTCCACCTAGACACAAGCCATAGCAACTGTATTTATGACAGTTTTATAATGGATGTTAATATTCTTGTTTGTATCCACATTAAATATATCAGACAGATCATCTAAATTTTTTATTCCCCTACGTTTTAGTTCTTTGTTTTGTACTTCAGAGCAGGATTATTTCACAGGGTCTTTAGACCTTTTAAGTGCTCAAAACTAGGAAGTAAATAAGGATATGTATTTCTCTGAGTATTTATGCAAATGTTGTATACTTCCACCTCAGGTTGTGTCATTTGGTATTCTTTGCAGGCTCTCCAGTGTTGGCTGACTCTGGGGGGCAGGTCAGGATGTTATCTGGAGGCAGGCAGTTACAAATCTCAATTGCTAAAAAATCTGATGCAGGACTGTATACATGTGTGGCATCAAATGTTGCTGGAACCACAAAGAAGGACTACAGTCTGCAAGTTTACAGTAAGTTGCTGGTTACCCATGATTTGAGCACAATTTTCTTTTCAAGCTTTCCAGTCTTCCTTTCATTTTTCTTCATATATATGTATATATATATATATATATATATATATATATATATATATATATAAAACTTTATTTTAAGGAAAGGAAAAAGGATAAACATAACAATGAAGCAGAGTTTCAAAACAGGTTAGTTGGACTATTACAATAGCTGATAAATTGTATATTGTCTTTGAAGTTGTTCAGAGTACAAGATATGGGCATGATATTTTGTCCAAGCAATATTAGCACAAAGTTTTCTTTTTAAGGAACTGAGAAAGCTAGCTGTATAACTATCTTAACTATATTTTGTACGCATATATGTTTTTCCTTTTCCCTTTCTTCCTTCATATATTTAAGATTCCTTCAGAGTAGTTCAGTTAAACCTATCATGTGATTATAAATTTAATCATGTGATTATAAATTTGTGCCAACATAACCAGCGAGCATTTTCTGGGTGTTATTTTTTCAAGAAGACAGCTGTCCACTCTGCCTCAGCTCTCCAATGACACATATCAGTGTTGCTGAATTTTGCTGGTGGCAGAAAAATAAATACATGGATGGAAGTTAGGACATTGTACTATAAAGTATACTGATAATGCATAGAATATTTTATTTTAAAGAACATTTAGCTTGTTTTTGATTTTAGATGTTTTCAAATATTTACATTATCTCATTTCAACTTTACATGGTCTGTAATATAAGACAAAACTATTGTCTCTATTTTACATATGTAGAAATTTAAGCTCGGAGACATTGCTCATGGCTTATGTGTGGTAGAACTGTCACTAGAACATAGGATTACTGACACTGGACCACTTTTCTTTCCGCACACATTTGTGGAAGAGTGTTGGTCTAATTTTTGTTTTTACAGTCAGTATCAGTTAGATGAATTTAGCTGCAAAGTAAAAGAATAACTTGCTATCGGTGGTTCAAACTAGTAGAGGTCTACTTTCTCACATGATGAAAAATCTGAAGTTGGCAGTGAGTCACAGGAGTTGGCCAACAGCTTAGATTAAGACAGGAGCTCTAGGGTTTTCCTATTCTTTGTTTTCTGGTCTTAAGATGGTTGCTACAACTGTGGGATCAAGTACACCTTGAAGCCAAGAATAGGAAGTGGCAGTATCTTTTTGCTACACCAGGAAAGCAAAACGTTTTCCTCAGCCTCCTCCTTGATCTCTATTTAGATTTTACAGTCCTGGATTGATTCATGTGGCCACTCCAGTTTTCAAAAACTAAGAAGTCTGCAGGTTTTCCAGCTCCTAGCATGAAAAGCAGAAAGAAGAAAAAAATCATAACAGACATTGATTTGTGAGCTAGGCTACCATATCGGTTGTTAAATTAGTACAAGGAAGCCTTCTTTAAAGCAGAAATATAAGTGACAAGTTCAAGTATTTATATAATTTCTTAAAAGTTAGTGAACAGCATTATTTTATTATTGTGTCAGTAGCATTATTTTAGATGTAAATCCACTTGGAAACATAAGAGAAGAATTGCACCTTTCAATATAGTAATGTCGCCTCTGTTAATCCTGAGTGTTTTTTTAGTAGATAATATTTTGATGTAAAAAAATGTGTCTAATGCTGGCTAATAAAACATTCCTGTATAAGACTTGAAGCAAACATTTCCTACCTTGTTTCTTGTTGTCTCTTTTCCCCCCAGCTCGACCAGTAATAACCAACAGTGGCAGCCACCCTACTGAAATTACTGCTGCTCGAGGGAAGACTATTTCCTTAGAGTGTGAGGTGCAAGGCATTCCTCAGCCAACAGTGACCTGGATGAAAGATGGCCGCCCCCTAACCCAGGGAAAAGGAATTGAAATATTGGATGATGGCCGTATCCTTAAACTGAAGAACATTCATGTATCTGACACAGGCCGTTATGTGTGTGTTGCTATGAATGTAGCAGGGATGACTGACAAAAAATATGACTTAAGTGTACATGGTAAGTAGAAAGTGATTCAATAAGTTTCTTCACTGATTGATATAACTTACCACTCTGAATGGGGAATATAGACTTTAAGTGCTGAAAGTCTTATATTTATTGCCACTTCTTTTCTGTATATGTGCCACTTTCCTAAAATAAAAAAATGAAAAAGAAATTTGTACTTTTCTTAGACTCAAACCTTGGGAATGTCAAAGCATTTATTCTTTTATTCCTGATTTCATGTTACTTTTTCTCACTGAGATAAGTCATGTGGGTATTCTTTTAGGAATCACACTGAAAATCAGAAATTCATTTTCTTCAAATGCTTTTGGTTCAATGCTGACCTGAGTAAATCTCTTAATTAGATTTTTTCCTAATTAGCTGTCTTAACTAGGAAAGTATAAACATAAGTTCCTTAAGACTTGCCTAATCAGCATCATTTGGGCACAAGTTCTATGGAAGTCACCTTTAAGATTCTAATTAATGAGCTATAAAGTTTAGTGGGAATAGACCCAACACACACATACTCAGGAAGAACTGTTTGGATGAATATAGATTCAGGTATATTTTTTAAATCTGCAGAAACAGTGGTAAATTTAATAGACACAAATTAACTTGAATCAAGTTAAGACATGCATGAAGTATTAATGTCTTATGGTTTACAGTCAATGTGTACACCATGATAAAGGAGTCCAAATGTAAAAGAGAAAATGAATTAATCTTAAGTATACTTCTGTTAGATTGCTGTTAATTTTTAGGATCAGAATTATTTTCTAGAAAATCCTGAAAGTCATGAATTAATATGATAAATTTACCAAAAAAAGAGGAATGACTCATAGGAAATAGTTTACAGCTATTGAAATAACACTGTAAAAGTCATTTACTGAGTAGAATGTGGAAGAAATAACATTTTAATTTCCGGAATATATAAGTATATATCCATGAAATTTAATATATATATATATATATATATATATATATATGTATGTATAACTTGTCATTTCTTGTTTTGCTTTTTGATTTGATATTTGGTATATATTAGCTACCTTCCTTTCAATGTCTTGATTTTTTATTTTTTCTGCTTTATAGTCCCTCCAAGCATTATAGGAAACCATGCGACACCAGAAAATATCAGCGTTGTAGAAAAGAACTCAGTGTCCCTGACTTGTGAAGCTTCGGGAATCCCTCTGCCTTCAATTACCTGGCTTAAAGATGGTTGGCCTGTCAGCCTTAGCAGTACTGTAAGGATTCTTGCAGGTATTAGAAATTCTGTTAACCTGATAATCTGGTTAGCTTTATATGGCAACAATTTCTCCTTAGATTTTCATTTTTAGTGTTTCTATTTTTTATCTAGTACTTACTATGGTATCCACTAAACATATTGAGAAAAATGTCAAGAAAGACATAGGAAACTATATGAGATTCAGGAAAATCTTTAAATATTTCTAGACTTCTATTTAAAAAATGGCACTTGCTTATGTCTTAAGCCATAGGACTACCAAAGCATTCACAAAACAATTTGAAAAGTGAAAAATTAAAAGAAATGTTGAACTTTAAATCCACTACAGTGGCTCATATTATATACTATACCCCTAGACCCAAGTATTTCAATAGGTACTTATCTAATCTGAATAATATTTCTCTTTTGGGGATGGGAAAGGCCTCTGTGAGCTAAGGTTTTGTCATTATTTCAGCTTATTATTCAAATAATTATGTGGAAAAGCACAAATAGCTTTTCCTCTATGGATCAATTTAAACTTTGAAATATCTCTTAAAGCGTGCCACAAAGCATATTTATTTGGCCTTTTTTGTTGTAATAGTTTACATACAGGCTAAGAAGATAATCTTGCAAACTTTGTGGTACACAAAAGGCTCAGACCCTTAGAAAAAAATCATAATATGTTGAACAAGGTCATTCAAATTCAAACAACACACCTCATGCCAGAACCTTTGAGTTTAACCTAACAAAACAAAGGTTAAAAATTCCCTGTACTTACATACAAACCATGGATAAAGATTATGATGAAAAATAGCTTCAGAATTCTTAATATGAAGAGAAATCTAAATTATGTTAGTTACTCAGTATTAATAGTGTGATAGGGCTACTATAAAGCATATTTTGTTACATTAATAAATTATGAGAACACTTACACTCTGGACTTAGCAGACCTTATTAGGAAGAAGAGAGAAGGAGGATTTACTCATAATATTTTCAAGAGAGCATAACTATAGCAATAACTGATTGAAAAATAATTTATATGATTCATTGCATCCAGCTTTATGGTGTGTTTGAGATCTAATCAAAAATTAAATATTTGGCCGCGGGTTTAGCTCAGCGGCACAAGTGCCTGCCTGGCAAGTGCACAGTTGTGAGTTCAATCCCCAGTACCAAAAAACAAACAAAAAAACCAACTAAATATTTGAAAGCCATGATATAGAAGAGATTATTATTAGGTTGTCTACTTCCAGAGATTAAAATTAATGTGAGTGAATAGAAGATCCTAGGGACATATGTGTGTCTGACTGCAAATGACTTTAAATAATTATTTAGTCCTGGCCTTAATTCTGCTCAAAGGTTAAATTCACAGTATTCAAGACTTTTTCTGAAAATATCCTTTCCTAGTGTTGGAATTAGGTCTAAATAACCTACAGACCATTCTTTCTTCCCGACCTTTGTCTATAAATGGTAAGAATTTATGAAGAATATACATTGTTGTTAACCATATTTATTTCCTATAATTCTCATTGTATTTGTGATCTCAAACAAGTCATTTAACTTTTTAACTTTAGTTAAAATATCATCATTTATAAAGTGAATATGTTAATAGTGTCTGCATTTTAGGGTTTTTATAAAGATAAAGCAGTTAAAATGGTGCCTGCACACGTGGTAGGCATCCAGTGTCTGTTTGTTGTTTTTGCCAAAGGCAACCTAATAAAAGATTTGTAGTCTCCCTGTTCTGAAAAATTTTTCTACACCCTTACTATGAAGTTTTCATTTTCATAGAATTCCCAGTCTCTGTTGACCATAGGAAATTAATAATAATTACCAAGATTTTGCTAAAAATGAGTTATCAAAATTTTGAGTACATTATTTTCTTGAAATCATGCTCATAGTTTTGTTTTCTTTTTCAGTTGCTGAGCAAATAGAAAAATATTAAATATGTTCTAAAGCTTCTAGAAATGAAGATAGCAAACTAGACTGATGTACTTTGGCTTTTGTAACTTCACAGGAATGGTGTTTTGGTTTTATTTAGTTCCGTTTTGCCTGACTGGCAGCTAGAGATCCCTGAGCAAGCACATCAGAGGGTTTTCACTTTGTGATGCTTCCAAAGGAATCATTCACTTTCAAAGTCTGAATATTTGTCTTGTGGAATATATGGATGAGAATTAGATAAATGATATATGATTTGCACAGTCCCGGTCTGCTGCAAACTTCTGTTTCATTAAGATTAGTTCTCTTAGGACTCTAATAAGCTTTTCTGAAAGCAGTACTTTGATGAAGGTTCTATCATTATTATAAAGTTATCTGCCAAGAACAGATAACTGCTATAAAGATTAAATAGGTACAAGAAATGTGTTCATAAAAGTGTACTTTACTGTCAGATTCATTTTTGTTTCTCACCAGATTAAGAGAGAGCATCAGAAACAAAGGAAAGAAACATCATGAGATTGGAGTTGAGATTTGTAGAGCCAGAAATGACTCATAAGAGTTGTGTTGGTTTGCTATCTTAACTGAAATCATCATATGGTCCTACTAATCTGAATATGTAAATCATTTCTAATTGACAAAGTATTTTTATAAAAGCATGTTTAGATAATTTCTGTATTTATTTACTTAAATTCAGCTGGGAACAAAAAGAACAAATTCAGATAATCAGTTTTATCCAAATAAAATACTACTAAGTTCACCTTTCCATGGATTGAGGTTGGGAAAATTGCTTAGTAAAAAGCTTCAATGTCAACTTGTTGTATTTTTGTCAACCTAAAACAGATGGAAACTCCTGGAGCAAGATTCAGGCAATTATTTACATGAAAATTTTGTGTTTGCCATTATAATTTTTTGGTTTAAATACAGGATGCTATGCAAAAATGTACCAGATAGAAAAATCACAAAATGTAAGAAATGGCTTTTTTTTTTTCTTAGACTTTTCTTCCCAATTGGTTTTTAGGAATCTACTTTCACAGTGCATCCCTTACTGCTTTGTGAACTTTATTTTATCTCATTTGTTATCTCCTCTACTTTTGTCTTTCAATGGAGTTTCACTCTTATTCTACCTACATTGCTTGCATGAAGCATATATCTTTGAACACAGTGTTACTTAGAAGTTCACAAAGAAAAAAAAACACAGGTGGTGTATGATATTGCCCCATAAACTTTGTTGTATGTAATTCTAAGATTTCCACAAAATTCAGTTAAAAGCTGTTAGTCTGTATTAAAAGTTCAACTTGTCTGTTATAAATTGATGTCAATCCATCTGCATTATTGATCTAATTCTCTTCTGGCATTCCTCTTTTTCATGTTCAATGGGAAACCGGGCATCTTTTCCTAAACCTCCTGTCATGGTTTTCCTTTGAAAGCAAAAGTCACATCATGACCTTGTTTTGTGTATACATTTCTGGGCCCTTTAATGATCACAGTCAATTCTAAATTCCTTAGCCTAATATTCAAGGACACCCAGAACTGACCAAACTTCATCTAGCCTACTCTCTTATCATTTCTCCACCTGTTCTGCTTTGGATATCATCACCTCTGCTTTCTATGTCTATATCCTCATTCATGCCCACATTGGCATTTCTCAACTGACCTGTTAAAATAACTTGCTTTTTAATAACACACTCAAACATCATCTTCTCTGTCAAATTCCTTTTCTCACTTGTCCCTTCACATTGTATTTAAGTAATCTTGTGGTTTGCTTCTCCAGGAGGTAGGACACTTCGGTTGATACAGGCCAGAATAGAAGACACTGGCCAGTATACTTGTGTTGTAAGAAATATGGCTGGTGAAGAAAGAAAAATCTTTGGACTTTCAGTATTAGGTATTTCTTTAATTTGCAGTATCTAGACAAAAAAAATCTATTGGTTCATGTACATTCTGGAAGCAGGATTAAAATTTATTTGGAGTTTGATCTTGTATCTAGTATTCTTTGGCCCTGGACTATGATTCTGTTAGAATTGTTTGGAGGCAGTTAGTCTAATTAAAATGGTTAACCTGCCATGTCTTGTCAGTTTACAATTGTTCAAAAATATTCTCAGACACTGAATGACTTTTTTAATACGATATTATTAGAGTAATAATAGAATAAATAAATTTCTTCCTGTATTGTTTGTTGATTTATTTTTATCCAGGCTTTATGATTTACATTACAGTTAAATTTGGTATAAATGGATTCAGGACACAAAACTTTACAATACATATTAAAAGTAGAATTGATCAAAGCAATATATTGCCATTCTAGTAATCAAACAATGAATGACAATTTGGAGATTTGTTTTCAAGCTGACAGCTTAGTAAGTATTGATATCTATAAAATAGCAGGACTGTTATTAGATTTTAACTTTTTTTTTTTAGAACCACCTCGTATTGTGGGTGAAAATACACTGGAAGATGTGAAGGTAAAAGAGAAGCAGAGTGTTACACTGACTTGTGAAGTGACAGGTAAGGGGATCAGTTCTCATACTTGCGATTGTTTTCCAACTCTATGCACCAGAACTAGTTGAGGTAAGATCTGGCTAATGTAATAGACATTTAGAATTGAATTCTAGTTTAGTATTGCAGGTAGAAATGTAAGAGGAAATCAGAATTCTTTCAGATTCTGTGGAGATGAAAAGAAATTTTCTCAAGAAAGAGAGAAATAAGGACAAGAAAGAGGAAAGGCAAACACCGGTATTTTCTTTCCAGTCAATAGAAGTTATTATTATTATTATTTTATCATTATTATTATTATTATTTGTTTCTACTTAGATGTAGTTTTTTGGCCTGCCTCATCTCTTATTTTCTTTTTCCTTGTCTGTATCTTTGCTTTCCTTTGGTCTTCCTGTTTTCTTAAGCTTCATTTCAAAGAAATAGGAATTTTGTTGGAAGGATAGCAGCATTATTTGATGGTGGGGATTTTATCCAAGAACAAACATGTCACCTTTTGTTAACACGCTTGTATATTAGCAAGAGAACAAAGACTAGAAAAAATAAAAATTCTAAAACCAGTTTCACTATCTTAATCTTCTAATTGGTTTGTCACATACAATCAAAATAAGTAAGTCTCTAAGGGACTTTATTGAAAGGGTCTAATCGCTCTAAAGAGCGATTAGAGTGATCCATAATACTTTATGGAAAGCCAGCATTTTAATGAAGGTTTGATGAGTTTCTTCTTTCATTGTTTATGTGGCTGTGTGAGCAATAAACTTAAGCAAGGAAATGTTTGTATTTTAAGAAACATAGATATTACATTATTACTCACTCTGTTTTCTTTCTAGAAACAATGTTGTGATTAACAACTGTTACACAGAGACTATTTGCTTAAATCTTATGGCATTCTCTGCTCAAACCTTTTGCTTTTAGTATATTATCCTACTTTTATTTCCTATTAAGACTTGTTCTTATGGTTTAAAGTTTTAAAAATTATTGAATCAATTTTGAACTTAATATTAAATGTAACTCCTTTTAAAACAATTTTCTAAAAAGTTGAGCTATATGGGCTATAAATATTAAAAGAAAATTAATACATTTATAATATACTTATGTCTTTACCTGTCTATGCCAGAGTCCTGGTATAACTTAAATTATCTTTTGAGTTATTTCATTAAAGGTTTTATTTTTCTATAGCTTTTCCTAAAACATGTCAAGTCTTTTTAAGAAATATGATATCAATAGAGAGGTGCTCTCAAGTAATATTTTTAAGTAAAAAATGCTCTTTTTTGAAGCCCAGTTTATTGTGAAAATGATTGTGAAATAAAAATAAGAATTTCATTAAACACAGTGATCAATTTAGAATTATTTCAGTTATAGATGAAAACTAACCTACATTTGAAAATGACTTCTAATTGTAACTTTGTCATAGCGTAACCATTACTGTTACCAAAATTGTCAGTTTGAAAATTTATTTTAGAATGAGTGGTTACTGTATTGTTTTTGAAGTAAAACATACAAAAGAATAGGTACTTGTTTTCTATGTTCATCATTTGGAGACATATTATTATTAGGCATGGACAAAAATAGTTTTTATTTACAGGGAATCCAGTACCAGAAATCACATGGCACAAAGATGGACAGCTCCTCCGAGAAGACAAAAGCCATCACATTATGTCTGGTGGTCGTTTTCTTCAAATCACCAATGCCCAAGTGTTGCACACTGGAAGATATACCTGTCTGGCTTCTAATACTGCTGGCGACAAGAGCAAAAGCTTCAGTCTCAATGTGTTTGGTAGGTGCAGGTCCTGCTTTAAATCCTGATGAGTTAGATGTGCCTATAAGCTAAAATTTTTTTCTTTCTCTGTGTGCTTACTATCTCTGTCATAGAATTTCATTATGTAGGGAGCACCAGTGTTGTGGTTTACTAATTTACTAATTAATTCAGTCATTCATAGATTCATTAGTTGCCATGGAATGCCTAACTGTCTTGTCTTCCAAGAAGACATATTAAATATGAGATAGTAAAAGATAAAGGTATTCTGGTCAAAGAGAAGCAAGTAAATAGTGAGTGAATGTCAACCTGAGATACTGTATCCTTTGAGAAATTCTGCCATTATTGCAAATTGTCTATATTGTAGTCTTTGTGGCTTAGGAGTGATGAAGTAAGTGTGTTTTGATACATTTGATTCCTGCAATATCAAAGTAATGCTTATGTCTCGGGAATGACATTAAATTTTTTTTCATGCTCATTATTTCCAATTTAAATGTGCCACTTAGGTCTGTTGTATTCGATGACCCTACTATCAAAATAATTCTGCTAAAAACAATTGACCTACACATTAGTTTACCAATTTTTGTGGTTGTGTTTGTTTGGTTTTATACCTACTGGCTATACTAGTTGGGGAGCACATAAATCATCCCATTGATAGGAATTTCCTATATAGAACTCAGCCTCAGAGAGCTTATAGTCTAATAAGTATAAGAGATACATGTGTGAGAAAAGTTAAATCACCAGATCATGTATACGTGTCGGGGAGTATATATAATTACTATATGTTTTACAAGACTATAAATTCTCATGGGCCAAACGCTTTTTTGTTTTATAAAGAGGTTAGCCCTAACATCTCATATGGTATCACAAAACTAAATGTATGGATAAATACGAATGAGAGTTTATGAGGCAGTTTATCTCCTTACATACCTGTGATTTCAGTACATTTAGTCAATGTAGAAAAAACAAACATCAGCCCTAGGTTACCTGTTCTCTCTTGTAGCTTGTCACTTCTCTTGGGGCTTTTCAGCCCTTCATGATTTATTCACCCCATTACTGATTCATCTCCTAATATCGACTCATCTCCTAATCTTGTCCTCTGTCCTCCCTGAAATCCTGCTTTAAAACTCTCTCCATCTCCTGGCTACAATTGAAATTTGACCCCTCCTGGCTACATCAACTTCCTTGAGAATATCTGTGCAGGTCACTTATTCTTTATTCTAGGTATCCTAAATCAGGCCATCTGACTGCAGTACCTTCACTGAAACCCCTCTCCTGTCTGGTTCCTTATCCAGTTCTTTGTCATTCTTCTAATTCATTGAAGATTGAGCTATCTTAATCGAAGACTCTTTTCCACCAGCTTAATGAAACTGAGGCTATTAAGTGTTTATTTGCTACTTCCAATCTAACTACCCATAAATTCAGTGACTTCATCTTTTCTTACCCTAGAAACTGGGGTATCGTTCTTGTTCATAGTTACTGCTTGCACTTATGTCCTTGACCCTATCTTTTTGTCTTCGTTGATATATCATTTACTCCCAAGGATTGCTGTACTAGCAGCTTTACCTTCTACTATTTTCCCATTTCTTATTTTAATGATTTACATCCCACTGAAAACAGGTTTTTTCCCCATGCTATTTTTTGACACTGCCCTGTAAAGAACTACCCCATCGTTAAACCCAAAGAATAAGTTTCAGTCCTGATATGTGATTGATCTCTTTTTCACTGACAGTATTTTTATCTAGTCAGCCTTGTACATTTTTAGTTGTGTCCTATATTTCTCTTTTATGAATTCTTATTGGATCTGACCCTGAAACACTGTAATTTCTAGGATTCTGCCACTACTTCATGCTTCTGGATGCTCTAGATATCTCTTAAACTGCTAAAGTTCATTCCCAGATGTTTAATTGTCAACTCCTTTAGACTGCTGACTTAAAATCCACAACTGAAACCCGGATCTTTCTCACTAGATGCAACATGTCTAGATAGAATTGTTTGTTGGAATTTCTAACTGGAATATAGGATTTAAAACTAATGTATTTAAAATTTGATAAAACATCTTTCCTTCTCAAATGATAAAATCTTTCTAAATTTCTGTTTGTATTATTTCACTGCAGTTTAAGTTTCCAAGTTATTTTTCTCTTCAATTCCCTGTAGCCCCCAAATTTGATTCTCAAAGTCTGCCAGTTCAAGTCTTAGGCCTGTATTTAGCTGGTCCCTCTTCTTTATGCTTTCTTTCAGTGTTTTAGTTCAACATCTCGTATCTTTTGTAAATCAAATACACCTCTTATCCTTGCTCCCAGGATTGACCCTCTCAAATCCATTCTTTAAATGTTCCCTTTTTGTCCCTCATTGTTTACTAGTACTCTGCTCCAAATATGCTTTTCTGCTAACAATCACTAATACTGTAGGACACTGAGACCTACTCTAAGATAGCTTCTCTAATGAAACTCTTCATACGCCCACACAACAGCATGGACTAAATGCTGTGCCTCTATTTGCCCACTTTATCCTGACTACATTATGTTATGGTTCTTTTTTAATATGTCATCTTCCTCATTACCCTGTGAGCTTTTTTAGGGATTTCACTGCTTTTGCATAGACTAAGAACAAAATTCAGTTATTTTGTAATGGTGAAGAAATAGAATTACATAAATATTTAGAAATGCACAAATAGAGAAATTTATAAATATTTTTCTTTAATCAAATCTTACATCTTTTCCAGTATCTCCTACAATTGTTGGTGTAGGAAGTGACGGCAGCCCTGAAGATGTTATTGTTACCCTTAACAGCCCGACCTCTTTGGTCTGTGAAGCTTATTCCTACCCTCCAGCTACCATCACCTGGTTTAAGGATGGAGCCCCACTAGAGTCCACCAGAAATATTCGTATTCTTCCTGGTAATAAACATACTTAAGATGCTCAAGCTGCATCTGTGTCATCTACTATTGTAGAAAAGCAGAATCATTGGGTTTTTTTTCTTTACAGAATTATCTGTTATTGGTTGTGAAATGTCTTGTCATTATTTAATTTCTGATTTTTATATATACCCTCTAACCTAAAGGTTTAAATATTGTGAAAGAATATAAAAATACCTAATGAACAAGATAAACAAATGCTATAATGTAATTAATTGCTAAAATAGATTGTAATGTGGAATGACAACAGATAGAAATTCATTTTCTATTGAATTGAGTCTTCAAAGAGTGTTAGTGTTTAGATTAAGTTTATTCTTCCTTTATATATATATGAAAGTCAAAAGAATTAAAAAGTACAGTCACTGGCATTAAGAAATTTGCAGTCTTATTTGAGGAGAAATGGTATGTGTAAAAAGTTTATCAACATGAATCTGTGAATAAACATGGATTATAAATAATTGGGTTATTAAAATGGGATGGAAAGAATTTTTATAAGAATCCAAATGAAGAAACGGCCCCTAGGGTTTGAAGTGGTCAGGAAAAGCTTTATTGCTTAGAACATGGGCCAGACTATAAAGAAAATTCCAGAATTTAGTTGATTGATGATGAATTGCGAGATGTTTCAGATCCATCTGGATGACTAGAATGGGAAAGGGATAAAGTGAAAATGGTCTAGCCATGGGCAGATAATAATAAGAAGACCTCTCCCCCGCTATGTAAGAGAAGATATTATATACCCTTCTGTTGGCTGAAAGGGCAGGAGATAAGTAAGGTCAGGAAGAAAAGTTGGATTCATGTTTTGAATGATTCTTTAAAGAATGGTTTGTTTGTACTTTAGGCAGTTGAGAACCTCTGAAGATTTACTGGGGATCAAACTCACAACCTCATACCTGCCAGGCAGGCGCTTACACCACTGAGCTAAATCCCTGGCCCTGTTTTTGAGACAAGGTCTCACTATGTAGTTCAGGCTGGCTTTGAACTCACTTTGTAGCCCAGGCTGGTCTTGAACTCACAAGGATCCTCCTGCCTCAGCCTCTTGAGTTCTGGGATTAAAGACGTGTGCCACCACACCCAGCTCCACTGAAGATTTTTAAGGAGGAAGAAACTAAAAATTGTGTGCTAACTAGATTAGTCTGGTTCAAGTAGATGAGAGAAAGAAGATGATTAAGGCAGAAGCCTATTTGTTAGCAGAGTGAATAGAGACCTAGCTAGAGTGGCATTCAGAGGTGGGAGAGTCATTACCACAGGGGACCACTGGGGACTTAATGACTGTTCTCACCCACCGCACAGTACCCAGATATAATTTGGTTTACCCTATATCAAATTTCTGCCACAGAATGATGTATAAGATGAAATATGTTAATAATAACAACTAAAATTCTGGTAGTTTGCACATACTCTACCAATTTGATGTCAGAGCTTCTTTGATGTTTCATGATTTTTTTAGGAGGTAGAACTCTGCAGATTCTCAATGCCCAAGAGGACAATGCTGGAAGATATTCATGTGTAGCTACTAATGAGGCTGGAGAAATGATAAAGCATTATGAGGTGAAAGTCTACAGTAAGTTCTGAAGGAACACCATGTTTCATATCTTCCCTAATATTTTAACTTTCTCAGTCCTATATTTCTTTATGTTTCACAATTATTTGTACTGCTCTTTAAAGATTCTTCTTTATTCAGTTTGCTTCATTAAATTGAAAAATTGTACCCACATCAATTGCTTAAAGATGTGAAGAACCCACTCAGTCTGAACACTGTCCTCTTGTCAGAGACATGCATGTCAGTGGCACTTTGTTAAACTTCTCCATTTTTGTCTCTGACTTATTCTGTTGGCCAACCTAGTGTAGGTTTGTGTACAAAACTGTTGTTTAAATGCATATGCCCTAATCCACTTCCCAAGATGAGATCATAAGTGACTTTAGGCTATTGCAATGTACAATGAACTGTAAATAGAAGGCAAAGTTAATACTGCCATTAATAGGTTCCACATTTCAAGATTTTATAAAGAAGGAGTATTTTTTCTGATGGACATTTTTTCTTTGACTCAGCACCTTTGGAAGCCAATCAAATGCTTTTTAAGAGTCATGTTTGGACTCTCTGTGGACCTGAAACAAACGAAACTAACTCTTCTGCAAAGAATCTTAGTGCCATGGGCTGTTATACACTGGTGGGGGGTAAAGATATTTCTCTTCATATTCTTCCCTGAATACTACTGTTCACTAAGATGCTAACTTAGGCCCTTAATGAAAGGGAAGCACGAAGAGAACCAGTGTTTGACTATTTAATATTTATTTCATGTAGTTCCACCCGTAATCAATAAAGGGGACCTTTTGGGACCAGGTCTTTCCCCTAAGGAAGTGAAGATAAAAGTAAACAACACTCTGACTTTGGAATGTGAAGCATATGCGATTCCTTCTGCCTCCCTCAGCTGGTACAAGGATGGACAGGTCAGTCAACTATTTTTATTTACTAATAGTTTCTTAAAGACTAATATGATCAATAAAAAATATCATATCAGGCACAAGTGACTCAGAAAATCATTGTGACTTTAAAACTATCAAATCCTATGTTCTTAGAATCTAAAACTACTAAAAAATAAAACAAAACAAAACCTAACCCATCTTTGAGAATTTCAGTCTTGTTCCATCACTGGAAAGTTTGTAGGATTCTTTTACTTACAAATTGACTGTGAAAATCTGACCACTCTCCACTGGAGAAATTAGGGGAACGCTGTCTCTGTTCTGTGGCTTTACAAAGTAGGTAAACTTCTGTGGAGAGAAAATACTTACGCGGTGCTAAACCAGATTAGAATGAAGAGTGTAAACTGAGTAAAAAATACTCTTCATGCAAATCTGTCTCTAAACATCTTTGATGAAAGGTGGTATTTTTATTATTACAAGAGAAAGAAAATGAGGTAAAAAAAAAATGCCAATACAATAGAGAGCACAGTACAGTTACCTGAGGGCACTAGGGAACCTCAAACAAAAGGCAGAGCCTTTAATACTATGACCTGGCTTTCAGACCACACACCTTATTTTTTTTTTTATTTAACTTATGCTCTTCCCTGTGTGTTTTAAATACATTATATGCTGATGATCTTAGTTCAAAATAGATTTTTTAGTGGTTGTTAACACTACTTGATACAGATGTGAAACAACTAAGCTGTTGTTTATCCTGTTCTATACATAATCAATCAAATGGCCAGTTAAATTCTAGTTATTGAAATTTAGGTCATACTCATGATTTAAGATGTAGCAAAGATACAGCTTTTGTTTTTTCAGATCCCAGATGTATTTTGCAATAGTGGCAGCTAGGGTAAAAAGTCATTCCATACAAAATAAGCAATTTTCATCTGGAAGCCATTGCAAAAGAAAAAATATAGAACTCCCACCATGTTCTGTTTGTAGTTTCTTTTCTGTCTACAAGCTTACTTCATGGCAAAATGTGAATTCTATATAAATTTACTTGGAAAAAATACTTCCTTTTTCCTTTGAAATCATGTAGTTATTTTACTTTCAAACATTTTCTCAAGCTTTTCCATTCTTGTAGTTACTACGCATGCACAAGTGTGCAAACACATGCACACATACACACACACACACACATAAAAACTGGATAAAGCCTAGTATGGCAGTAGGAATGAGGTATCTTCAAAAAAATTTCACTATGAATAAAATATTGTTTTAAATTCAAACTCTATAATTGATAAAATTATGTTGTTTTAAACTGCTAAATT